>SDVV010042659.1:0-10320 GCA_016164225.1 Gammarus roeselii
ATACATACATATATAGCTATGGTACATATATATGCATATATATATATTTGTATATACACAAATATTTATTCATATAAACATATACTTGGCTGATGGCATTAACAAAATGCGTATGATATAGCTAGCAATCTATTGCTATCTCTAGAGACGGAAAACACCTTGACAGATGATGAAAAGCTGATGTAGAAAGTTTTACACTTGAGCACTGTCAATTCAGTGAATGTCAACAGTAAAATAGCTAAGACAGCTCAATGAAACATTGAGTTTGATGTGTCTAAGTAAATCTCTTAAGTCAACAACTTAACATCAAATGCCTTCTTATAATGTAGTGTTTGCTGAACAACGTCAGTTATGCTGATGTATCAGTTCATTAAAACAGCAGCTACCTCATGTAGCAGGAATTTATTTGAATGGACATCATTGATCATAAAGTGATACCTGACATGACTCAAGACTCAAATAACTAGGTCTAACAATCATATAAGGGGCTTGATGCTCACCCTAGCAAAGAAGTCCTTCAGGGCATTGTAGTTGTTCACTGCTACCGAATCGTCAGAAGAGGCACAGCGGTCTTCTGTGTTATATGAGAAGCCAACACAAGCAGGAGACTCCAGGTACACAATGTTGGCAATCTGATGTGGGACAGGAGTACAGAAGATGCAAAATAAGGATAGTTAGCAGTTGAGTTGAATTCTAGCCCAATTGTTCATTATGAGGTAAAAGTCAGTGACAATTTACCACATCTTTATAAAGTGTTCTTATTTTCCCTCCATGGTTTTGCTGAATGGGAGATGACTGCACTCAACCATGACCAATCTTGTGCTACTGGTTTGCAAATTTTCCACATACTCAAGTTGTTGGACACACACCTAATCTACACTATTGTAGATCCCCTGACCAGGTATGCTCCATCTAAGGTCTCATCTCCCATGATGCTCCTCCATCCTCCTCTGCCCTGAGGTAAGTCCTCCATTCAAGACATGTCACCTTGCTCCCGCAATTTATCCTCACCTCCCATGTCTCCCACAATACTCCTAAACTGCCTGGGTCACATCCTTCATTCAAGACATCTGTCACCTAGCATCAGTCATGTTTTCAACATTCTCTAAAGAATATTTAAAATAGGCATTGTTGTTTCCATTTAAGCCCAGTCACCACTTCATATATTTGTACAGATCTGATGCAAACTATTGCATCTTTACTGTAGCTAGATCTTCTGCCACTGTAGTGAGTATGTGATATCAACTAACAACCAATGTCTCATCTTCCCCATGGAAGTAACTCAGGCCCTCCTTTCTCTCACCACTCCTGCCTAATAATCCTGAAGGTCCTCCAAAAAGCAAGAAATGTTCACTTCCTCCACTGCCAATTTAGTATCTCGGCAGTTCTCCGCAGCTGAATGTGTGTGTACCCTGTTAACTTGTTAGGTCAAAGATGTTGAATTAAAAAGCTCCAAGTCAATAGGCAGATGTATAAATATGTATTATGGTGATATTAAAACAATAAAATCTATTTCATTACCAATAGAAAGATTTTGTCCACATTCACAATGATTGTTAGACCAAGGATTTATAAAACCCAATCAATAAGACAATTATCCTTGGATATTTTTACTATGCATCAATTTTACTCATGAAGCAGCATGAATAGCTTCAGCTTGACATTGAGCTACTCAAAAAGCACATTAGGTTTCGCATAGTCACCAGGGGTAACCTGAAATATCCTGCTTCATAATTTATTAGCTATAATACATCTTTTTAGTGAATAGGTTTTAATTCTTATTAATTAAAATTTTAGGGCCGTCGCGGCGGAGTAATAAGCGTATACGATTGCAGTACCAGCCTCTGGAACTGCACATCGTGAGTTCAAGTATCTGCATGGACGCCACGGTCTTGGGACGGGGAGTTTTTGCACCTTCTCCCTCTGCGTCAGCCTTACTTGACCACCCTCTTAATTAGGAAGAAACAATTGTATGTGTATACATACATACATGTCTGTACATTAGGATTGAAATAGTATATTTTCTTCAATTTTTCTGGCCCCTGTGATGTCGACCTTTGACTGTTTACAAACCATCATTCAAATGCTTGTAATATGATGCTCAATAACTAAGATTTTGACAGGCTTATCCACCTGGGATATATTATTTCAGAACAAATTAGCTACTTCAGAATAAAGAAAAGCTAGCTAACTTTTAGTCTTTAACCCAGTGAAGCAGTTGATGCAATAAATAAATCAAATTTTGTGTTTTTATTCATAATTTTTTTATTTGGTTCACCTTCCTCCATTCACAGATATGAAGCTGAAGACTAGCTATTCATATTGAAAGATTGATCTAAAATAAGTTATCTGCAATAAATTCAATAGATTATCAAACTAGAATTTACTTGATTTATTCACTGCTAAGGAACTTTATTCCTATGCTTTTACAGTTATCCATAAAATAAAATCTAGGTTCACCATCATTGCCATTATCAATCAGTTTTGTTTCATCTCCTCCATATTTTCCCACCATGATGTTGATCTTCCCACCTGTCTCATCTCTTCCATGGCCAATAAATGTGACCAATCTGAGTTAACTATGCTTCCCCTGAACCTCCAGGTTCTTTCTGCTAGATGTTCAGCTGTGCCACCCCACTCCATCCGATCTGTGAATCTCAGTATCCTTGAATCACTACCATGCAAAACCTCAATTATGTTACTGCCATAGCCCACACTTCCACTGCTGAACTACCTTTGGGCCCACACTGTTTTCTGAACCCAAAATCATTCTGGCACCATCTGTAACACAGCACATGGCATGGAGTTCAAACCAACTTTCCACATTTATCCCAAAGTTTAGATTAACTCAAAAATTACTGATATAAAATTTACAAACTTTGAATTAACATAATAATGAACACAAAAAGTTTCAGAATTTTATCTTTAATAAAAATATATAGGTAGCTATATACAGGAAAAACTGCAGAGGGTCAAACTCAACAGATGGGGGTGGGGGTGATTCCTCTAACCTGCACTGTCAAGATTTCAAGGAATGTAAAATAAAATTTAAAAGTTTGAGAGCACTATTGAGAAGGGGGTAATGTCTCAATTGGCATCTATCACTTCCATTAAAAATTGCTTCCCAAAATTAGCATCTGATGGCAAACTTTCTGAGCTCTTCCTATGCTGCAACTCTTTTGAATTTCAACACAAGTGATAAAAATTTCATTTTTACAATTGGGTACAATATTTTTTTCTGTAAGTAATTATTTCTTGGCTCTTACCTTTGGTTGGATGTGTTTGTTAGCCATGATAACAGTATTCTTTTAAAAAGAGACAATGATTGTCACTAGCATGAATACAAAGGCATGGCATGCATAACAAATAGCTAGATGGCAGAGGCATTGTTAGTTAAATGTGAAGACACAAAGAAAAAAGTTAAAGCAAGGTGTTAAAAGAAAATTCAAACTGGTTCAAACATTCTGTGTAAACACTTATTGTAAAATTAGTTATGGTAAGGTGAAATTTGGTGCAGCTGTTTTTTTGGTCACAGAGCTACTATCAAATGATATAATATGTGTATAAATCACTTTTGAAACTTTGGACATAGCTAAAGCTAAATGAAAATATTCAATAGCAAAGTAGATGCTGGAAATCCTTTAATAAATTTGATAATCATAGGTGAATCCCCATAGTTTGTTATTTTTAAAATATCACCAAAAATAATTTTTGTCATTTTTTGTTTCGTATAGCAAAATGATTTTCAATCTAGTCCTGATATAGCTAACAACCAATAAATTTGTGCATGTCAAATTTTTTCAACAACATGACAGCTATATGCTAAAAAGACTTGCTCTTTCAAGGGCCAGAATCAAAATAGAATGTCTATTATTTTGAGACCCACAAGGTGGTGCAGTGAATAACCCTCATGTTGGGTATTGGGAGGCACCACTACTCATGAAAAAAATTACAACAATGCAGGTATATCCAAGAGAACAATGAACAATATTTCATTTTACAGTAGCTATATTCTTGAAAGCTACTTGCTACCTACTGGATGCATACATATTCACAATGTCAAGTAGCTTCCAAACAGAATCAATTATGTAGAATAATTCAAGAAAACTTGGAGAAAAAAACTTGCTATGGTACATCACACAATCAAACAGAAGTCCTAGGAGTGGAATCATAATAGCCTAAGTGGCTTTTAGTTTTATAAAACAAAGCCAGATCAAGAGTTAGCCAAAACTGACCGTGTTCCATGAGTCAGGGTTATTGGAAAGTGTTGCACCATCATCATTAACATAGAAGGGCCCCAGTTCAGTGAGTAGACCATCAAGGGAAGAGCAGCCTGGACCTCCATTGAGCCAGAGGAGCAGAGGGTCCGAAGAAGGGGAATTCTGTGACTCAATGAACCTGTGAATGACAGAAACATGCTTAGAAGTTAACAACAAACAATATCCAGCAGGACTTAATAGAAAATAATTCAAAGTTTCTTGATAAACAAACTAAACCAGATGAGAGCTAGCCAGTTCAAATAAAACAATCATCTTCCAACTTGCAATGATCTAACCATGGGATTGTGTGTTTAGTGAAAAGCAATTATACAGTAAATTGTTGTACAAGTTTCAATTATTTAGAAGGTTGCAAACCAGAACCTGTGCCCACACTTGTGTGCACATCTCCAAGCAGTCTACCAGTGGATGCTATTGATGACATTCTTCAGATTGTATCAGAAAATATCACTAGCTACATTATATACCTATGTAAAAAGTGACAATCATAAATGATATGTAGGTAGAGAAGCTGCTGAAAAATTGTTGACCCTTGTACGCTGAATTGGATTGACTTATATCCATTTTGAGCATATCTGAAAAATCCTGCCCTTATTTTATGTAATGCAACATATTTCACCTGAACTGATTGAAATATTTGCTCAAAAAATAAATCAATCAACCTGTCTGATAATGAAATTTATTTATTTTGCATTAATTTAATTCATAGAAAGTTTCCAAGCAACCCCATTTTTTAATTCAATCAGATGGTGATTAAATGTGAAAAGAAACAGAGATATTTCAACATGGATTTATGCTAGCTAGCTAAATGTGATTGAAAATCACTTGAATAAACCAAATATGAAGTCAGAGTCAGTCTAACCCCCAGAAAAAGTAAAACCATTTGCTCTACAAAGTTATGTCATGAAGCAGTGAACATGACCTATTAAGTGAGAATAAAAACTGCCAATTGGTTGACATGAAGAGCTTTATTTTTGGTGAAAAACAAAAATTAATTTTTGATGGTCAATATGGACTTGCTCAAAGTACCATGGTAACCTCACTAATCCCACCCTTAAACTGGCCCCAGTAAACCACAATTTTCAATAAAAAAAAAAAATCATTTTGTCTAACTCTGCTTCATTGAACAAGAAATTGTTTGGGTTACTGACATTTGCAACCAGCAGGCCATCTTGTCTGGTTGTAGCTAACCTAGTTGGACTGGATCAATTGTTTGGTTTACTAATGTGTGCATCAAGACAATGAGGTCTTGTCTGTTTATACTGTTGGTAAGCCAAACACATTTCACATCCTGAGGTGGAGCTTCCTGTTACACCACAATTTTGTGCCACATAAGTGTGGGTAATGAACTGTTTGCACAAAAACCCAGCATGTTGGATTTATCCAGTTTAGTTGGGTGAAGTCTAACAAAACACAGCTAATTTATGATCTTTTCAAGAAATTTGAAAATCCGCCTAAACTGAAATTCCAGTAATCCAGAAGATCAAATTCCCATATTGTTCAGTTAAGCAAGGATTTATATCTTCTATCAGTTATGAGTGTTTCTTCACTTAAATACAGAAGAACCTATCACAAATATGACAGCAATAAAACAATATTTTTGCTTATGTTCAATTTCATAGAAGAAATGTAAATAGTTATGAGTATTAAACACTTTCAGGTAGCAACCATAACTTATTACAGATAATAATCTATACCACAAATTAAAGTTACAATCATGTACTATTAAACATTAAACAATTTTAATCTTTGGTGTTACTTTTGTACAAGATGTTCCCCAACTCATGAAGACTGGTCCACTTTGGTGTTACTTTTGTACAAGATGTTCCCCAACTCATGAAGACTGGTCCAATCAAGATGGACCAGTCTTTATGAGTTGTGCAGTGCCAACCAGCACAGCACTCACCAGTAGTGGAGGAGGGTGCTATCGCCAGCATCAAGATAACCACTAAACTGTTGGTAATTTGTTGAGAAGTCAAGACCAGGCAAATCCACAATAAGGTCATCCTCAGCTGCTCGGGTCAGGCCACCCAAAGAAGAGGGTGACCCACCTAATGTCAGACCAGTGAGGGTCATGACAATAACCACAATATGTAGCATAATAGAATAATGTGACATCCAGGCACTCTTAGATAAAAATTTATTTGCTATAATAAAAGAAAATACCTAATTAACTTGAAAGTGAACTCAAATAAAAAAATTGTGATCAGGTAAAGGCACCAGTATTGATGAATCAACTATGACAAATCAGTACACATGAGAGTGGTGTGAATGACTATAGGTTGCTGATTATAACTTCCAAACATGTTTTTCTAGACCTAAAAGTCATATTTATAGATCTTGAATAGCTGTCTAGTTTTGCATGATGAAAAAGAAACTAAATTATGTGGCTATAGCACCACATGAGTATAGCACAGCTAATGCATGACACTGCTTGTGCGTGTTCCTCATTAAATTATCACAGGTAATTATATTTTACATGAAATGATTTCAAAATCAGCATTTGCTAGTAATATCTTCAGCTAATGATTCCCGAGATAAAATCTAGCTATTTCCGTATCAAAAGTAAATTTAGTTTCTAATGTTAAACCCATTTTCCCATAAGATAAATACCCTTTTCCTTTAGCCTTTTCAGTTTGCTAACTTTCAGCTCCTAGCTAATGACAGAGATTACAGATATCTCTGGATATTTGTTCATCATTAGGGTAGCTAATATCTAATTGTTTACATGAACATCAGTTTTAGACCTTGCATAGATTAAGTTTCTATTCCTAGCTAATAGCACTGATTAATGCACAAGCTCTAGTTATTTATTAATTTTTGTAGCAAATAGCTAAAGATGAACATCAGTTTTAGACCTTACATATAGTAGCTCAACAGTCATGCGTTGTGACACCTATAGGTACAGCTTTTGCCCACATCTCAAACAGCTATGAAAAGCACTGTATTTGATGATTTATTCAACATGAAATGGAAGTAGCGAGCTACTAGCTACATTGAAAACAAAAAAAAAAGTATCAAAGTCCTCCTGTTTGCAAGACAGTTGAATAATGCAAAATCTTAATCAACGAAGTAGTAATAGTTCCACTCGAGCTGAGATCCACATGGCATAATTAATTTTTTTCTGTCATGATCTGGCTATCCATATAGCCATAGCTATATACAAATGACAAAATATGCATCTGGCATTTCTTCCAAACCACTAAATATATCTTGGCAACTTGTTTTCAATCCCCAAGAAGATTACCTAGACATAAACAAAAATCTCAGGCTTGGGAAAATATATGTTAGTGCAACTAAGCAATTAATAATGATAGAAATGCTCATCATAGAATATAGCTATGCAACACACACAAAAAATCAACCCCATAGCCATTGAATAGGTCTTGCACAGAACAATGACATGCAGCAAAATGATCAAACACAGCTGGTGAAAAAAACAGGAGCACCTTGTTACTACAACTTTAGTTTGTAGCTAAGTGAGTACTCATGGGTTATTTGAATCACTACATTTATCACTATCAGTGAGCACCTCAACAGCTGTTACTTTACACCACTATCAATGATGGCTTGCAGACAGATAAGAGAAGGAAACCAAAGAAATTTCATGCAATTAGTAATTATATTTAGCTACAAGTAATTGGCCATAAACTTGAGTAGCTAATCAATTTTTTTCTTCTACAAATGTGGTCATTTGTTCAATGTGAAGCATGCAACCAACCACCAAGTAGGTATCTCAACCAACACCATTTTAAAGAAAGATCACCAATCCATAAGCTATCTCCATAGCCAACATCAAGCTAGGTACTGGATGCAAGACCAGTTTGAACACCGATATGTATCTCACATTTGCAGCCCCCCACGGCCCTGCCAAGAGGGCATGCGGGCATGGAAAGCAGTATACCTTAGTGCACCAGCAATCATAAGGAGCAACAGGGCATCAAAACTGAAGGAGGGCGCTGGTTGAATTGCGCTTAATAGGTCAGACAAAAACACTGAAATCAGTCAACAGTTGCACACAACTTTTGAAACACAGAAACAAAACCACAACATCAAATCTGCTATGCCTGGCAGACCTCATACAACCCCCCTCTGCCAACTCCTCGGCCAAGGCATTCTTGAAGCCACGGAGGGAATTGCACTGCACCACATCAGCGGACAGACTGTTCCAGACCTGAACACAGCAAGAATAAAAGAATCTGTGTTTATAGTCAGTCCCACAGCAAGGAACCACCAGCTCAATGTCTAACCGGCTATAAACGCGAACTTTATTCATGTCACTAGTTAGATATGTGACTGACAAATTTTATGTGGATGGCAATGCCCTCTCCAGAATTTCTGTTGATTCACAAGCATGTTGTTTTCTAGTGTACCTTTGTTTGAGATGATTTCCTAGAGTGGTGGTAAAAATTCACATCAATCAACATCTAGCTAAATCACTTTACAATATCTATATCACACTACATCTATTATCATCTGTATTATTGTATGCCTATATAAATATATGTCTTTTAATCTATGCCCACATCAATCTACATCTATATCAATTGACATTTATTTCAAATGTTACCTATTTGTCAAAAGCTAGCTATATTTGTAAGTCAAACAATCAATTGAAATAGTAATAAATCGATTAAATAATCAGGCAATGAAACATCAAACATGAATCAATAAAATTTAACAATAAATGAATATAGGGTCAACCGGGGTGATTCCCCACAGTCTTCAATACAGGGTGCACCAGAACATTGGGAATGTCGTTGTTCAACTACGGGGTTTGAAAGAGTCTGTCTTCATCAGTGAGTATCAGCTACTGGTAGAAATTTGCTATGCACAAAGAATTTATGACATATCCCCAAAGTGGTGTGTTTTTCAGGTCTCTGATAATTTTGGTTCGGGAAAAATAGCCGTTCCACAAACCTTGATGCTGTGGCTAGAGTTTCCATTGGATTTGAGCCAAATTTGATGGTGATACATGGAATGTCATAGTTGGTTGCGTATGGAAGGATTTTGGAGAGAAATGTAAACTTTTTTAGATATAGCTATACACATTTACAAATGCGGGGAATAACCCGAGGTGAAAAAACCATGGAGTGATTCCACGTACCAATTTTGTTAATAAATATCTCAGTTTTTCTTCAAGAAAAGTAATTAAATGCAATTATTCCCACATATGAAGACAGGTGTAGGTAAACGACCCAAAATAATGACGCCACAGCTAATTTAACTCATTTTATAATGACCCGATGCCTATACCACTAGTGACAAGTCTAGGCCTATGTGTTGAGTTATGTTCAACACCTGTTAACGATCTATTTTCATCATATTTTCATATCAAGATGAAAAAAAAAATTACCTAGCTTGCCTTCTATCCATGTCAATGCAATTAGTTTGCTATAGAATTGAAGAAAAACATGTTTTACTTGTTTTATCCTATTATCAAAAAGATTGTTTCTTTGTAATATTTGATTATTTACCAATACCTTGGGGTCATAATTAGTTCAGGATGTGGAGAAATGACTTCCAGTAAAGTTACTTTGCAATTATTGAAGAAAAACTTTGTTTCCGCAGTGAAATTGAAAAAAAATCCCTTCGACAGTCATGTATGACAGCAGCAAAAGACAAGAAAAAAAAACTGTCATACATAATATTTTGCGTAATATATATATATATATATATATACATATATACATATATACATATATACATATATACATATATACATATATACATATATACATATACTAATTATCGTGATGAAGATCAGAGGGTAATAATAATAATGAAGATGAGTTGAAATTTCTTATCCATGACGCGTTTCACTGTCGTGAGCTCTTCAGATGGACGTCTCAAAAGTACAAACAAATTTCATTAATAGATTCAGAAAAACAAGATCTTAAGGATGTTTCTGAAGTATCTTATCTACGAAAGAGACAATGCAAAAAATAAATTTTGAAAAATATAAACGTTCTGACGAACAGTTTCGAATGCTCCTAAAAGTTGAGCAGGAAAAATACAGTTATCAGACTGTCAAAACATTGTA
>SDVV010042660.1:0-10320 GCA_016164225.1 Gammarus roeselii
ATACACACCCAAATGCCTATATAGTGTTCCACAAAAGTTTATGATTGCTGTATTGCTTGCTAAAAAACACATTTATCAAATCAGCAAGGGTTTGCTTATTGTGAGTGATATCTGTTAACTGCAATATCCCAGCAGGCAAGCAAATTCCACACACCGACACATCTCACACTAAAATACCTACTGCAGCCAGTTCAAGAGCAAGGAAGAAATGTCAACTTCAGCAAATGACCTCTAATAATAACTCTGCCAGCTAATGAGAACATATTAAACAAATTCTTTGATTAATCACATCAAATTTTCCAGTATTTAATCAGGTCTGCCCTCCCCTCAGAAGCAGACAATTAGAAAAAAACAAATCCAGGCTCTTCAAACAAATACTGTAGTCCATATCAGAAGTCCATTAATGCTTCTGGTCCATCATCTCTGAATAGATTCAATCAGCGTGTAGTTCCTACAATATTTGGATTCATACTCAATAAGCACTACATAAGGACAGCATACACTGCAGGGACTTACAGACAGCTACTATAATGTAGTAAGTTGGCCAGGGATTGACGGAAGTGTTCATTCCAGCAGCATTTGAATTCAAATTTTACATTACTAGTAGCCCAGCCAAGATGTGCTGCTCAGTTTTAAGGTTGCAAGCCACTGTAGGGCTTCAACAGAAATTGCTTCCAATCTCTTCTTTCCTTGTTGCCCTTGTGACCTTGGGATGTGTGCTGGATGCTCCTCAACAAATAGTTTGCCAACCCATGACATGAATATGACAGTGGAATCTGAGACTTGCATGCACACTGACACCAATATCTTTAAGTGCAGCAGCAAATTTCAATATTTAACCTTGCAGAGAGTAGCTACTGGTTAACTAGAACCAGAGCATCCAAATCAATCTGACCTCTGTAGAAGCTTGCAATACTTCAATCTGACCTTTGTAAAAGCTTGCTACTTATGACTGAGTTTTGTCAGTTATTCCTATCCTGAATCAGTTCTTTATGGGAGCTTGCTATATCTCATACACTAGCCAGCAACCAACTCACAAAATAATCAGAAAGAAATTAGGCATTAATATACAAAATTTTAAAGTCATGCTGCACAAAATACAAGCTGGAGCATATTAGCAAAGTTATTGCAAACATCCCTATCTTTATAAACCATTGGTTTCAAAACTTTTATTTTGTTTTTGAAAACGTTTAGTCTCAATTTCTTTTTAATTATCCAAAAGTAAATCAAGATGGGGAATAATATACAAAGTGCAAGAAAAAGTAAAAGAAGCCTACTGAAGGAAGATTTTTTTTACAAATTGTGTGCACATGTAGAATTTCTGTTAATAGCTACATAGAAATTAACAAAGAACTCTTCAATCAGGTGATGTGGTCAAAACTTGTCAATTCCATCATGTTTGCGTCCAAAAGGGGATGCACACCAGGTTGTGGGCCACGGGAGTTACACTGGTTGTTACTAAAGCGGAGCATCTGCAAAGCATAATTTTGTTTGTTTGCAGATTTGGCAGCTAGCTACTAGGGGTCTTTTGCTAGAGTTAGTGTTTTCTCCTCAGTCTTTAGATGTCTGCAGTGGGTCCTATTGCGTGAGTTGTTGGCATGTGGAATAGAGTGCATGCTAGGATAATGCAATTGACATAACACTCACCATAAGTAAGCTCTTTCTGATCTTATCATGATGTAAGATGATTTTTCAAACTTTGACCTGCCTGCTGACAATTAATGTTTTTGTTCTACTATATGTCACCCTAAATTGCTAGCTATATAGTCAGTTACCTAGAAAAAACATGGTCTGAATTTTTCAGCCCTTTATCCTGGTGTTCTCCCATGACCAGTGCTTTCTATCCTGCACTCTGGCCTGGCTGGTGCTTTGTGCAATTCCAAGCCACCAATGTAAGTGTAAAAATATGACACACACCCTTCACCATACATTACCACACTCCAACAAAAACCTCCTCTTTCCACATCCTGTTTCCTTAAAATTCTTACACAACCCCCTATCCCACCAAGCATCAACATCTCCCTTTGCTTTTCATATCACTTGTTTCTCACCACTTGGTCCGCCAACCTAGCCTGCAACCACTTTTCAACAACCCTAATCAAGGAGCAATAGAGTTGTCAAAGAATGAAGCAAACTTCCAGCGGAGGTTGTAAACAGCAATATAATCAAAGCGTTCAAGTAGCAGCTTGACAAGTTCCACATAAATCACCGATAAATAGCTGAACCGTTCCCTTTCTTGTTGTTATAAAAACAAAAATGGCACATGAAGCACTTTTAGACCTTCTACTTCAAAAATTAATCCTCTTGCTATCTAAAGGAAACCTAGTTTGATCCAATAAGCCTGTTGTTTTCCTACACTTGTTAACACTTGTATATTCATGTTGCTGGGAAATTTTACATCATCACTACATATATATATATATATATATATATATATAGCTACTGATAAATTTTCATACAATTACCACATTGCCAGTCTGGATTTTCACAGAAAAAATGTGGAGATACACAATGAAGTTGAAGCCTCCATGAGGCTTTGTCCATCTCTGTCTTCATCAAGTAAGTTAGTGTCATTTTCTTTAGCTACAAGTCATTGGCAGAGGTTGCACTTGCTTGGTCATCATTGGTGGCTCAATTGCTTTCTAACAGAATTATGTTGGTGGCCCCTGATGCACAAATATTGACTTGTCATGCTCTGGTGAACTTTAAATCTTATGCTGGATACTTATTAGAAAATGTAGTTACAGTGACATAAATTGTAGCTAGCTACATCTAGTTGAAAATGTACACACACAATCCAGCCTGCTGAGTAGGACAGTCAACACTATCAAGCATTATATGATTTTGACAACTATTTTTGAAGCACTCATACTCATACCTTCATATCAAAAGAAATTTGAAATTATTCCAATCTTTGTTAACAAATGCTTGAAAAAATTTCAGGCACCAGGACAATCTTCATGACTAATTAACCCAATTCAGAAGACTGGCACCCATTGAATGCATTGTTGTCATTTGTTTACTGACCAGAGGCTGCTATAAAAACCATTACAAACAACCCTATCCAAGGCGCACCAATTTCAAACTCACAGAGCAATCATACAGGTTCTTCTACATGATCAGTTCACTGAATTGTGCATAAGTTTGCTAAAATAAATATAAACCATGCAACAGATTCTTTTGCCTTCATTTCTCACTTTTGCAGCCCCTCATCCGCTTCCCAGACTAACAAGTCAATCTGAGAAAGCCAGGGAAGCTGGTGCACCAGGATGCAGCAGTATTACTATGGTATGAAGTAAAAATCAACATGGATAGAAACTGTAACTAGTACACACTGATGGTGTAAATTCAAATAAGCTATAAGACAGTAGTTACATTAGAAAAAAATGAGGTTTGTCTACAAAGAGGGAAGAACAAATATACACATCCAATCCACACTACACATGCCTGCAAAATAAAACAGGAGCCTCCCAAGACATATGACCAGGTAAAACAGTGCTGGATCCCATCAATCAATAAAATAAAAATTAAGCACTAATAAATCAATTGATACAAAAAAAAATCTAGAATCGTCCAGAACATCCAACAGCAGGCTTGAAAAAACAACAGAAGACCTCCCAGAACATCCAGCAGCAACGGCTTCAAAGATATCAGGTAGCACCAAGTGAGCAACTTCCCACGGTTGCCAACCCGGTGTGACTGGCATATGGAACTTGATAGAATCTGTTTTTGTTAGTAGCTATGTATCAGTTACTGGTAAAAACTTTTAGACATTCACAGAATCTATGAAAAATTACCAATGTGAAGGTGTGCTTTTCAGGCACAACAAAATTTTGTTTGGAAAAATTATAGCAAACTTTATTGCTGTGACTAAGGGTTTCCCATGAATTGTGGCCAAATCTGTTGGTGATACTACCAAAATGTTGTATATAGTTGGTTTTGTAAGAAGGAATATAGGAAAAATTTGTAATAATGTATATATACATTTATACAATGTTGGGAAGCCACCCCAGGACCAGGGTCCACTACTTCCCTGTATTTTATCAATGAATGATTTGATTTTTCTCCATTAGCAAGTAGCTACTTAATTGCAATTCATTAGCGTTGACCGGGGTAATTCCCCGCGGTCAGCAACACGGGGTGACTCCCCGCACCTCTCATATGGGCATCAAAGCGTCGAAAATATCACTATTTGACTACAGGACTTGAAAAAGCAGGTATTTGTTAGTAAGTATCAGCTACTTGTAGAGATTCGATAAGCGCACAGAATTTATGAAAAATTGCCAAAGTGAGGGTGTTTTTTTCAGGTCCCTGATAATTTGGGTTAGGAAAAATAGACGTTCCGCAAAATTTGATGCTTTGGCTGGAGTTTACCTTGGATTAGGGCCAAATTTAGTGGTGATACACGGAATGTCGTAGTTTGCTGCCAAGAAGGATTTTGGAAAGAAACGTTAACTTTTGTGGATACATACAATTATACAAATGCAGGGAATCACCCCCAGTAAAAAAAATTATCGGGGGTGATTCCCCGCATCTATTTTTTTGAAATGAAAAGTAATTACAAGCAATTCTTCACACATATAATGACATTGGGATGTAAATGACTCAAAGTATTGATACCACAGCTAATTTCAAAATGCGTAACTGATTTTATAATGACCCGATGTTTATGACACATGTGACAAGTCTAGGCCTAAGTGTTAATTTATGTTTAACACCCACGAGCAATCTTTTTTTCTCAGATTTTCATGCCAAGATAACAATACCTTAACTAGCATGCCTTGTATTCTCGCTAATGCAATTAGTTTTCTATAGAATTGAAGAAATACATTGTTTACTTCTTCTATCATATTATTAAAAAGATTGTTTTCTCATAATATTAGTTCATTTACTGATACTTTAGGGTCATAATTAGTTCAAGATGTGTAAAAATTACTTCCAGTAATGTTTGTTTGCAATTGTTTAGGAAAAACTCTATTTTCCGCAGTGAAATCAGGAAAAAAAATCCATTCGACAGTCAAGTACGACTGCAGTAGAAGACGAGCATCAAAAATACCTATCACAGACGTAATATTTGACTGGAAATTTCATTTCAAGCAACTGATGTTTACTAATATAGGTATGCTTTTTCTATTGGTACTCTCAAACATTTAATTTGCGCTTCAATTGTTGATATATGAGGGGTGCGGGGAACCACCCCGTTCGGTGCGGGAAATCACCCCCGATTGGGGGCCATAGACTGCCGTACGGTTTTTTATGAATAACTTTTTTTGGTTGATGATAGAATGTTGAAATTTATGGTGCTCCATGATCATTATAGTAGCTATACACACCGTACATACAAAGTTTCTCAGTCGCGTACTTTTTGAGTTATTTTAAATGTGCAGAAAATGCGGGGAGTCATCACCCGGTCAACATTACACACATATATAGCTACATATAATGTCAGGCACTAACTCCAGGCTTGAGTGTAAGCCCCATTCAACACCTAGGTGTGAAACAGTGAATCTTACAAAACTGTACCTAGTATGCCTTATTATTGATGGTAATGGGTAACGCAATTAATTTGCTATAAAAAATGAAAAAATCTTGTTTAGCTACTTTTATATTTTCATTAAAAAAAATGTCTTTCCATAACATATATTCATCTAATGATACTAGAGTGATAATTATTTCAGGGTATGGAGAAAAAACTTTCAGTAGAGGTAGTAAGCAATTTTGTAATTAAAAACATTTGTTACGTGACAAAATGAAAGAAAAAATCATGACTGTGATTAACAACTGCAACATAGGGCAAGTACTGAAAAAGACCTGTCCATCACAAAAAAAAACTTGCTATTTTTATACTGATATATACTAATAAAGGCATGCTAATTTTTATGTTTGTCTCAATTTTTTATATAATTTCAATTATTGATATGTGGGGATGCGGGGAGTCACCCTATTTGATGCGGGGAGTCATCAGTTCGAGTTTATGGGGCGTAGCTTGCTCCATAAGAGAATGTGGAAACTCATGGTTCTTCATGGTCATAATAGTACCTATACACATCCTAAATACAAAGTTTCATGATTATTACAAGTTGGAAAATTGTTTTAAAGTAAGCAGAAAATGTGGGGAGTCACTCACCTCATTCTAATCTGAGTCAACAAGTCAAAGGCAGTTAGATTGTTCTGCTGCTAAACACATCTGGCAGACTGTCATCTAATTTCTCTTCATAATGTCAGTTACACATGCTGGCATCAAGAGTTTGTGGGTATGATGATGTGTTCTGTGATCAGGAGCAAGCAGAAAAAGACCCCATAAATCAAATACCTAATTTTCCAATACTCCACAAGATTGGGCCTCAAAAGAATACACTGTTGAAAATGGGCTAAGGCTCCTCTATCTTGATGCATAGTCCAGAACTCAGTTAAAATTTCTACACACATAATTATAAGTATATAGTATTTATCCTCCATAACTGATGTCATTTCTAGATGGGGCCACACTTCCCAAGCTGGTGCATTGAGACTGACCAGTCTGCAGAGAAGGGATATATAATCATTCACCATAATTTTACAAGTGGGCTGAAAAAATAGTCTATAAGCATTTGTTATAAATGATTGGAACCAATCTAATATTTGTTGATAAAAGAGAGCAAGATTTGAATTTCTAATGTTTGAAATATAATTTTGTAGAAGCTACAAGTTTGTACGAAGATCTTGGCATAAACTTTCCTACTTCCAACCCTGAGGAACGTTGTCCCAAAAATTCAGTCTCATCGAGTCACTTTCCGTTAGAATTTCATGCACATGAACAGTTAGTTAGTAAGCCTAACTGAGATGACGAATACTGTGATGAAATGGAATTGTGGTTTGAAACTGAACTTTCTTTGGAAGAATCTTTATCATATCATCAAGTGCACTGGACTGAAGTTTAAGTCAACGGGATTGCGTTTGCACAGCTAACCCAGATATTTCAATTAGTCACAGCTGCTGAATAGTCACTTATCAGTGCTGCAGTATTAGTGTACTAATTGAATGAGGGTCATCAAGAAAACCAGAGTCCTAACGTGTACACACATGATCATACTAATTTCAAAACTTCATATAACCACCCAAGTAGCATTTTTTAGACAAGAGTTATATAGACAGCGTTCAACATTGCATGAAATAGATTTTGCGTTTCAGACTTAGAGTATCTCCCGCGAACTGTTACGTCACTTGTAAATAAACCATTCGGAATAGCCAAATTTCGACACTGTCAAGCACTGTATGAATATAACCACCTATACATTCATTAGAAAAATAAAAAATTTAGATATAATATAAATAATTAAAATTAATTGAAAAACAATGTGACTGCAACAGGTTATAGAATTTGAAATATATTTTACTAAAAGTATGAACCTATATTATTGTTTGTTAAATGATTCATACAAGTTCAGAAGGCCACTTTGATTGTTTTACGAAGTTATCACAAGGTTATAAATGAATTCAAGACCTAAAAAGTGCCTCAAACTAGAGGTAAGATTATATATAATAATTCGAGCGTACTAACGAGCAGTATAGAAAATGTTTTTCATGGGCGACTGTAGAAAGTCGCCCATGACCTGTAAATAGTGTTTCCGTTCTATATTGTGACACATGATGCCTAAGTGGAAATGTGAATTTAATAACCCACAACGTGCCGAGCAGAAACATAAACTATATAATAATACTGACAACTCTCTTAATAACTAAGTGCATTGCAATTAATTTTAGACTCTGTAACGCGTAGAAAAGCGAGTAATCCGCTAGGGTTTAGCTGACAAGTCAAATCGTAGAGCGTATGAAAAAATATAGTTACGAATGGGAAACCCATCTTATTTTTTTGTTGAGTGTACAGTTTTCCTCTGGGATACTTCATCCTAACATGGACGAGACAGTGAGCCCACCGTTAATGCAGATTGCAACGAAGAGTTTGTTGCTAGAAGCCAATATTTTGTAGACGAGCCTAGTACATTTGATATGATTGACTTGTCCTAGTAGAAATGTGAGTAATTCGCCAGGGTATGGCTGGCAAATCAAATCAGAAAGTACATCATAATTGAAACAAACAGAAAATTACAGAAGTAGGGACGCCCCAGTCGTTATGTGCGTCGTAGTTGCAAAGAGGGTGTTTGATGGGTGAAATCACTGGACTTGGTTCAGAAAATTAATTGAGGGAGGAGCCCCCACTCACATTGAGTTGGTTGGGTTCTGGCCAGAACGATAATTTTTTCACGCAGAAACGCAGTTTATAATCAGCTCCATATCACAATATCAATGGGATAAGACAAGGAGGTCAATTGTCGTTATCATTATAGGATAATTGCATCGAGGATCTAAATTACTTCTTATGCAAGGAAACTAAGAGTCGTTCCAAAGACAATAAAGTACACCATGATGCGCAGGCAAGAGTGTTTAAATTCATCAGGTTGAAGTGCCCTCTGGGCAATGGACATGTAGAGTTGTTCACAAATTAGAAAACCGTTAACGAGATTTATGTTCCCGTATTAGCTATATATGGGACATCTGTTCTGTTGTTAAATGTGTACCTCCCGGTAATATGTACTTTCCGGTAAAATACTTAATGTGTATGGGTGCACTTGGTAGTATATTGAAAAGCCTAGAAGAGCAGCAAATATGTGCGTTGGGAGACTTGAATGCCTCGTCACACACGACCAGTTCTGTTGAGATTGAAGAGATGTTTGCTGAATATATTGTGACGTTCCAGGACACTCGGTTTCTCTCGCCTGATACGTACACTCATGTAAATCACGGCTCTCTATCCACCTCTTGGATTGATCATATTTCTCAGTCTTAGCTATTGTTATATGCAATCGTTTCTTGTTACACACTTCATGATGTGGCCTGTACGGATCACTGTGTCATAGGAGTAACTCAAAAAGTTGAGATAATGCAGACCCCTCTGCAAGTTGATTCCCGCGAGGTTAAAGCGACTGACTGGAACTACGAGAACAGGGTGACAATGAATCGAATCTCTGGAGAACTTGCTACCCTTTTATTACACATTCATTCCTGATAGGCTTCTCGGAATGAATGAATTAGCTGATAGTGAAAGACTGTATGACCTGTATGGTTGTATGAGACAGTATTTTAATTGCTGGTCGACGAGCTTTTGAAAAAAGGAAACCGAGTCAATACAATGTCCCGAGTGGAATGAACGGGCAAAGGACTTGAATTATGCTGTAAGGAACGCTGTTTTCCAGTGGAATGTTGCTGGAGAGCCTCGAGAGGGTCAACTTGCAGCGGCAATGTAATAGCCAAATCCCGTTTTCGTAGGGAACTACGAAAGCAATCCCAGGAAAATGAGCAACAATTACGAGCGCAAACGTTCAAAGCACATGTGAGGATGTATTTTTTATTTAATTCTTGTAATTAGCGTTGAAGTACAAGAATATTTCACATATCTATATACTGAGTGAGCGCAAGTAAGTACCCGCAAAAAAATATTGGTTAACACATGTTTACTCAGGCAGTGCCTGGCGTCAGTGGGTGTATAATTATTCGGTTTCCTTATTATAGAATTGCATTGTGATTTAACTAGTAAATGTCACGATCATGGTGGCTTCAAAGTCATTGACAAACAGTATGGAAAGTCGTCAGATATTATCAGAAGATGAAATATACTTGCTATTAGTCTCACCAACATTTCGCGGCTCTGAAGGCAGCTCGATGTTACTAAATAGAACTAGCAGTACCGTGATATTGTCACGAGTAGTGCTAATTCTAAATAGAACTAGCAGTACCGTGATATTGTCACGAGTAGTGCTAATTCTAAATAGAACTAGCAGTACCGTGATATTGTCACGAGTAGTGTTAATTGTAAATAGAACTAGCAGTACCGTGATATTGTCACGAGTAGTGCTAATTCTAAATAGAACTAGCAGTACCGTGATATTGTCACGAGTAGTGCTCATTCTAAATAGAACTAGCAGTACCGTGATATTGTCACGAGTAGTGCTACTTCTAAATAGAACTAGCAGTACCGTGATATTGTCACGAGTAGTGCTACTTCTGAATAGAACTAGCAGTACTGTGATATTGTCACGTGTAGTGCTACTTCTAAATAGAACTAGCAGTACCGTGATATTGTCACGAGTAGTGCTAATTGTGAATAGAACTAGCAGTACCGTGATATTGTCACGAGTAGTGCAACTTCTAAATAGAACTAGCAGTACCGTGATATTGTCACGAGTAGTGCAACTTCTAAATAGAACTAGCAGTACCGTGATATTGTCACGAGTAGTGCTACTTCTAAATAGAACTAGCAGTACCGTGATATTGTCACGAGTA
>SDVV010042661.1:0-10320 GCA_016164225.1 Gammarus roeselii
TTATAGAGCAATTCTTTAAAAACCAAGTAGCCCCTGTTGTGGGCGTAAGTTATCCTAAGGTATACATATGACATTGAAATAGGTCATTTTTATGGTATGGTAATGGTAATTATGGAAATGGTTTAGTTGTCCGTGGATGAGAGTAAACCTTCTTGGGTGCGGGGTCCGTATGTATGTGTGAAAACCGGCAAGCGTGTAAGATGATCGCCCCTGGGGAAAAAGGGCTGAAGCCTCTGTGTCCATGTAACGATGCCAGAGTGCGTGTGTGCCCGCGGGCGATTAACCCAAGAAGGATACTATCGTCAGACTAAACTGACTAGTTGTAATGTAGGTCTCACTTTAGCTGTAGAAAGTTTACTAACCCTGCCAGTTAGAATGACGCAGTTGTAGCATAATAATAGATCAGTAGCACTTAATGACCGTAAATGACGACAGTGTATTCAAGAAAGAGAGTCCAAGTGAAGTGGCCATCAATCGATGAAGGTAGAAAATTCCCGCCAAATCCAAGTAAGTTCCCATTGTAAGTGTGATGTGTTGGTTACATGCCCGATTGTTTTAAAAGACAAAGAAAAATCCAGTGTCAATCCCCATTAAAAGTGTATTCTAATGAAATTTAGTGTGTATAGCTGTGGGAAAGGAAATAATTCCCACAATTACCACTGTGCCGTTTTATATATTTTTTGTGCTGTTGCAACGGCTGCTTCCAAGTTGAACTGCTCCAAATCAGGCGTCTGAACCCTCTTTGTGGGCGTTTAGTTCATGGGATGTGGGCTTCGGGTCGAGCTTGGCGTCCAACACCCTTACTGTCTGTACCGCTCAGACGCACACACGCGCTTTGTACCACTCTTACACCTTACTAGATTTTTTTTCTTCGTCGCCTTGAACCTCGTATAAAACTGAGACATGACATCTGACACCTCCCAAACTAACGCTCAGAGAGTTGAAAGTTGGTCAGCCCACGTAACCTTGGAACTTGGGGTTATATTCTTGACTATTCGTTCTTCCCATCAAACGAGATGTTTCTTGCATCAATTACCACTGTTGTCCTTTCCTTCCCTATGCCACCGGAAGTGACCAGGGATGTTCAAGATGGTAACTATCTTTTTCGTACTTGTTGCTGCTTCCGCTTCATCAAAATCCCCAAGATGGAGAGTATTGGAAGTTTCTTCTTGACTTTCGCTAGTCGGGAAGCAAAAGTTTCTCGTTAGCCCACATGTAGAGTTGCCTGAGCAAGGTCTGGCTGCAGATCACCCACCCACGCACCCGCTTGATACTGCGCTGAGCTGGAATCCTGATCTGATGTCAGTCCGTGCTTTCAGTGCCACATTGCTAGCCCCTGCCCACATCTCCAACCGTGCTTCACATGCTGATACCCCTGGCATGTCGTCACCCCTGTGAACGGCTCCGCATTGACGTAACATTGGGCTCTGGACAGACAGTTCCTGCCAAGCCTCCCTCCAGATAACACAGTGTTTGGTGCTTTCTGAGGCGGTCTCATACACGCCAACCAATTGTTGTGAAATATATCGAAATTGGTTAACCTGTATTTGAATTTCAAATGATTTCGAATTTGTGTTGAAGAATTGTAGTACATGCTAATGACAGGTTTGCGTAGGTTGATGAGATTATGATATATCAGTGTTATTGTTTGAGATTGTGATACATCATTGTTAGTGTTCATAGTTTTGAGTGAAAGCTGCTGTTATATACCGTCTATCTTTCGCTTGTAAATCAAACAGATGCCGAGGCATTCGGGGCTTTCTGCTAGGGCATAGCCAAGTTCTCTAAAGTTCTAGTTAATAAGGTACTCCCCTCCCCCTCTCGTCTTAGCGCCCCCTTCACAATGGGGAAGGAGAGCCTCAAGCCGAGGGTGCCCACTCAACGAGGCAGACGGTAATGACTTATTAGTCGATTAATTCCTTTATGCTTTTTGCAATGACTTACCATCATTGCCATTGTATACAGTGCATTTACTTGTGCCGTCACTTCTCACTTCTAGTATCGCTTTCACCAGCATTAAATCCATATCCTGTCTCTGTCTCTCCTATTATCTCTTTGGTCATCATTCGCTCCAATTATGTTGCAACGCACCTGCCCCCATTCTTTGCCTTCACTTCATTACCTGTATTTATGGCAACGCTCGGGCCCTCTCCTACCTCTTCTCAATCTACAGGAAAGCAATGTCTAAGCGTCCCATCCATTGTTAGTGCTACTCTAAAGATCTCCTCTACCATCAGTTCCCGTGATTCCCGCGGCTGTTTTTGCTGTCATTGTTTTAGGTGTGTTTGTTGGTTGAGGCCTCCCCTCTAATTGGCTCGGTGACGCGAACATCCAAATGCCCTTTAAGCGGTGCATCAGCCTTGCTACTGAGAGCACTATCCATGGGGAAATTATAACCATTCGTAATAAATACTTTGGATGGGATCGAATACATTGCGCTGAATTCGTGGTACGGGCAAAAATTAATAGCACCGGAGGATGTGGGAATATTGATTTTTTTTTCCAACCCCGAACTATTTTGTTGAGTGAAGTCGAGTTTACTTAACAGCGACAAGCAGTTCAGTGTAGCACTTCGTAACGTTTATTCTATTTGAATCTTTTATTTCAGTCTAGATAAGATATCCTTAGCCAAATCTTGTCAAGTTAATTGGCAAGGTATTCATTTAGTTATTGACCTTTTTTGAACCGCTCCTCGGAACAGCTGTAAAGAGTGCCGTTGCCATTGTAAGGGGTTCCCTTTGTGACGGCGTCGTGCAATCCATTTGGCAGGCTCGTGTATCGTCATTCCACTCCCCCCCCCCTCTCCCCTCGCTCGTGCTGGTGACCCCACGAGACTGTGCAGTCAGATCCTTGTTTGGTGACCGCACGGGCGTACAGAGCACGACCCGCGCCTAGCATGACTGGCGGGAGGTCGCTCGTGCGTGATAGACAGTACATCACAAGATCGTGCCTGTCACCTCGCCCAGTCCTGACGTGCTGATCACCTTGAGCCTGCTGTTAACGCCTAGTTCAGGTGGAATATGATGGTTGCGATTGACAGATGCCGGGCGTCGCGTCTTCGTGGTCTCCTTGTTCAGGCGCAATTAACTGACCCTCACTTGTATCCTGGAAGATACAAGACGATTTCCCTATGCTATGCGGAAGTTTTAAAAAGTGATCGCTTTATTTACACTTTGTTTTGTAAGTTGCGTTAGGCATAGTAATCTCGGTAGTTTGCTTTATCCAACACCCACTTATAACTTCTACATAATCTTCACTCTCTAATGTATCCCTGTTCTCTGTGCAACAACACTAATTTCAGCGGAGCCACCTTTATCGGTAACAGCTTGTGTTCCTCCAACTCGGGATCGAGAGATCGCTCTGGGTGAGGGCGTCGACCGAGAGGTTCCAAGCCGTGCAGTAGAAAACTCGGGAGGAAGAAAAACCTGTTCGCTCCAAGTCGGGACGATCTTGCACCGGAGATGCGCAATATGGCGGGGGCAAGACCCTCTCGTGATGTGATGGTTAAAAGCATTCACAGATCGTAATGGGAACTGTTCAATGCCACTCCCATTCAATATACTACGAGATGTTGCAAACCTTTATCTAAACCATGATTTTTTTACAGTCTGATGTTCTATGTTCTACCTGCGTCTAGTTCTTACGTCATTTGTCAGAAGAACACGCCTTATTTCATTGACGTTAGCTACACTAATTTACACGTGGACGCGATTCAAATTTTAAAGTGAAACCGAACTATTTTGCTTGTCGCATCTTGACGCACTGCAAACCTGCCCACGATTACATTTTTACCTTATTTCCAATCCAGCGTGACCTCTATCCCCGCTTCTGTAGAGCTCTCCCTACTAATGCCCTGCTCTCGCGGCGCCATCCAAAGGCGTCGTTCTCTTCTTCCTCTACCCCCATATTCGGTCACTTTCTCTTTCCTGCTCACCCTCCGTGCGCCGCCATGCTTGAACTCTGGGGTGCCCCCACTCTCCTTCTCCGCAATATACGCGGCCCTGCAGGGTGGCGGGGCTGCTGCTCTGCCCGCTAGCGCCCTCTCGCGTGCTGGCTGGCGTCGTTTCGGTCACTGTATAAGTATTTCTATTCCCATGGCGAGCCAAATAATGGGAACTGGAGGGTCAATGTGGCCCCACTAGGTATAGTAATAGTGCAGCGTTGCCCCTCTGTTCTTCGAAAGTTACTTAGGTTTGAATCTGGCCCATTGATGGATTGAATAGGTTTGAATCTGCCCCATTGAAAGATTGGATAGGTTTGAATCTGGCCCATTGAAAGATTAGATGTTTGAAACTGGCTCATTGAAAGCTTAGATTAACATGAACATTAGTTAGTTGTTAACCATCTCTTTGACCTTGTAACATTTTAAAATTTGATTTCAAAATTGGAAAGCTTCCTGGTTACGGTCTGTGAAAATATTTTTGCTGATGAAATTTACGATATTATTTGCATGTTCTCTCATTACAACTCTTCTTAATTTGTAATCGTGCGTGGCATAGCTGAACCGCCACACCATGCAGTCGACGGCTTCCAAGCCGCGCTCTGTGGCAATACAGTGCTATAGGGTTTATACGGGAGGCTTGGTTATGGAGTCGTGTAAGCGATTCAAAGGTAAGAGTCCGTAATGACCGGGTACCACAGCTCCCGTCAGTCAGTCAGGCGAGGCCCTGCCTGTCTCGTGATGGATAGAAGCATGGCCTACAGGGCGTGCTGTCCCTTGTGGCGTGGCGGAGACGTGCCGAGGCAGTTTGGCGTGATGGATAGAAACCTGGCCTACAGGGCGTGCCGTCCTTAACGGTTTGGTGGAGACTGCCTCCAGTACTTGAGGGCTTATGAACTCGGTTTGACGTTGGGGCATTCATTAATCCTTGTGGTTATTGGACTTCTAAGGTCATTTGCTTTCTGGCACCTTAGAAACCCCACAAAAGAGACACGAAGAAGATGGATGTAATCGATTTCAATTTATTGTCAACTAGATGGATTGGTGCTGTTCGAAGAAGTAATTTCTCGTATGTCTAGTAAGTTGTGTATAACGTTTTCGAAAGCAGTCTTCCACGAACGAGCCCACATTTTCCAGGTTACCACCGCATAGACTTCTTGATTTAGGCCGCACGTTCATGATACAGCCTTGTAGGCCACACGTTGTAATAGTGAGAATCTCCTACTGGAGTCCTGTGAATTTCTTTCATTCCATTGTGTGCCGCGTATCATCGCATGACCTCCTGCCATGCCCTCCTGAACTCTACTCTACCACCGTGTGTACTGCAGAGTACGCTGCTGCTGGTGACTTCATTTATCTTCATCGTCTCGCAAAGGGTTTTAATTTCAAGTTTCGTGATAGACCAACTTTCAGCGTGATAGGCAAACTATCAGATGCGCATTTGAATTAGCGCAAGGAAAGCTCGAAAGGAATCAGTCACGGCTCGTCTATAGTGAGCGGTCGGTTCCTACTTAATGGAACAACATATAATACACCAAATAGGTTTGAAACTAAGGAGTCGCATGAACCGAGCTAAATTATCAGATGCACTATTTGGATTGAGCGGAACTGAAGTTTAAAATCAATACGGCACAGCCCGTCTTTTTATGTCATCATTGTGGAGCTGTTCGTAGCACTCGTAGCCACGTCCTTGCCCTTGGCGTTCACCGCTGTAGACTACTAAAACTTGTTCAGGAATTATAACTTGAACCTTGTACTTTTTTTTCAACGACGTGATGCAATTTTTTATTCAATACGTCGACCTATCAAGTATTTTGGTTCATGAAAGACCTTGGTCAAAAGTGCGTTTGTAAGTGGTCAAGATTTTCAGTGATCTTGAACGATTTCATAAAGATGTTGTAATTTGTTGAAAACTTGAAACTGTAAATTGCGCTTGCTTTTATTGTTGGCAATGACCTATCCGTTGGAATGAGTGTACGGTGGAGCGTTGAAATGAGTGAACGGTGGAGCGTTGAAATGAGTGTACGGTGCATCGTTGTAATGAGTGCGGTGCATCGGTGAAAAAAGTATACGGTGCATCGTTTCTGATAGTGAATAATCCGTGCAGTTCGTTAAGGACTCTTTCCTCGCCTTGATCAAATAAACTTCTTGTCTTTTATTTTTCACGAGATCTTCATACTCGACCTCCCTGCTTGTATCAGTTTTCCCCCGACCTGATAGATGACGTGGTGTCCATACTGTGTGCCCTTCCCCACGGCCTCTCGACCCATTCCGCCCGAGGGGCACGACGTCCCCTCGCGTCACCCGGTGCCTCGTCTTATTGATGACCACAGCCGCTTGAGAGGAATGTCCTGTCGTCATCACCTCAACCTGTTTGAGCCTTTGTTGAGGCCCTGGTTCTCTTAAGGACATGCGTTACTCGAAGACTGATCACCGCACGCTCAGTAGGGTCCTCGCATGGTCTGTTCCCTGCTGCGTATAGCGCCTTCAAGATAACCGGCTACGCGCCAGCGATAGTCATAGCAGCCGTGTGCGCTCAGAGCTACGGCGGGTCGCAGACCGCTAAATAATCACAGTTTCTCCCGAGCGATGCACTACTGCGTTAATTCGGTTGATGCAGCGCCTGGTATTCAATTGATGCATGTTCTCAGTATACGTGAAACAGTCAGCAACCCTGGATCCATTAAAGTGATGCCTCACGAACACCCGATCCTATATCTTCTTTAGTCCATTCCTAAAGTTAAACAAGATGAGTTTTTTCCGCTTTCGAAGATCACCTTGTAATGTAATGGAAGTGTTCATCAACTGTGCTCTACAGTAATGCGTTGCAGGTCAAAATGAACTGCAGTTGATGAACTCTGATTATCTGAGCACATGCATCGATGCATCCGCCAATTTTCCTTCGTCTTTTTTTTCGATATTTCAGTGTGCCTTCCATTTATGGTATTCGGTCGCACACTTCTTACACATTCACCCATTTGCTAGATTATTTTTGTTGGGAATCCCGGCTGCCTGGTTGTTGTAGTTCTACTTGAGCACAAAGCAATGTGCGCATGGTGGATGTTAACGAAAACGGTGGAGCACTTCAGTCGCTCCACCCACCCACCCTCTCTCCTGCCTTTCCTTTGTTCCAGTTACTGATGGAAGTCCCTCATTACCTCCGATAGTCATTTCCTATAATGATTTAATTGCTGCCATTCTTTCATCCTAAACTTTCTAATTGGTTATCACGTCAATGACGCTACTTCCGCATTCATCATTGACGCCACTCCCTCCACCCCATCCACTTCCACTCACCGCTATCCCGGATCATGTGTTCACACCCAGTGAAGGGAAGCTGCTCCCCATCTCTTTTTATAATGAATAGGAGTTGTATTGAATAGTTCCCGTTGCGATGGGTGGACGCTTTCAAGCATCACATCACGAAGTTGAACAAGATGAGAAACGTACGGCTGTCCTCATCAGGAGAACGGTCCTCTTAAGAATGACTGAGAAGCTGTCTGAAGAATTTACGGCATGCATATCCTGGTAGGAATAACATTGTGCGAGTGTTGCAATTAATGAACCTATCTATTAAGCTCACCTCTTGTTTAGATGAAAATGTAATTTGTTGGTGGCTCCCTTAGTGACATTTTCTGGTTGATTTTTTTGTGAGAGAAGTGGTGTCTCTCGAAGCACCTGATGGGCTGAGTACAGCAGGAAAATACGAATACTTCATTATCAATATTTAACAAGCAAATTGATGTTGATTTTCTCAGTATTTTAAATTTTATGGTAAAATTTCGAACAGCAAAAATAATTGTCGAGCCTGATCGATATAGTCGTTTATAAGAAAAATCTATGGAACTTTTTTTTAATTCATTTATACACGTCAAATGAATACTTATTTAGTAGCAACCCTTTGTCCGAAGCTCTGTAGCATGTCTTAGGGTTGCCATCTCCTCTCCTCCGTAGTGACGTCACTCTTCCTTAGTGACGTCACTCCTCCTTAGTGACGTCACTCCTCCTTAGTGACGTCACTCCTCCTTAGTGACGTCACTCTTCATTAGTGACGTCACTCTTCATTAGTGACGTCACTCTTCCTTGGTGACGTCACTCTCCCTTGGTGACGTCGTCACTCTTCCTTAGTGACGTCACTCTTCCTTAGTGACGTCACTCCTCCTTAGTGACGTCACTCTTCACGCAACGATGATATGGTCTCATAGCAGCCTATATGGGATCACAGTTAGTCTGGAGTCACCGCGGACAAACTGTGTCTTTGTACTATACAGTTCAGAACACCCCCGGGGCTTGACGTGCAAAACAAACATCTTCCATAGATGGGAACTTGAGCCTTCTGTACCAGAATTCTAGGGTGAAGGCGTTTTGAAGTTGTCTCTGAACTTGTTTTCTTGTTTGATAATTACCTTTTTTATAACTCTGCTCACTGTATCATCTCTCTTACAGTTGCCTTGCCGGCGTCATTACTGAGCAGACTAACATGACCACAGTCGATGTTGTTCTTGTAGATATTTGTACCATTGAGCGTGGTTGTACGTCAAGTATTTCTCATGTAAAGATATTAATTTAGTCATCATATACGCCTAGCGCCTCCTCAACGATATTTTTTTTTAAATTGCAAATGAATGGCCGATTTATTCAATTTTCGAATGATGGAGAACATTGATTACGACATAATGTACGAGTTGACCCGTAGAGTATCAATGTAAATTTAAGAATTAATTGATCTTCCTGATGATCCCGAGCTCATTCTGTTGCTACCGGTCGCGTCTATACGTACTTGATTACCTACAAAATTCATATTTCCTGCTCAGGCCAGCCACGATGCTTACATTTTTTGTTGTTTACGAATTCCATTGCTTCCTATGGTTGGGTCATAAACCAGCGTCGATCTGTATATAGTTAATGGTGTGATACTCTTTGAATCACTGTGTTTTTGAGACTTTTAGATGTATAGCTTGACTCTACAAAACTGTCACTATTAAACCAGTCGTAAATCCTTCAACAGTGGGTTATTTTTCTTCTAGTATCACGCATGTGTATCTAAGCTCTAAACTCCTCCTCACGTCCCGCCTGAGCGTATCTAACATGATCAGACCGCCGAGCCAAAGCGGGCAAGTTTTGTATATTTTATATCCTAACCGCTCTATTGCTATTGGTATCACATCCAGACCGAAGGACCTTTCTGAGGGTTTTGCTTTACCACATGTAACTAATTCACGTCATGTTTATTAAACCTGTGAACATAATCATCTTATTGTGTATCTCATTGCTTATTAAATTTGAGCAACTGTTCAAATGAGACATGCAAGTACTTATGACGCTAACAAAGATGTGGTGCTAGATATCAACTGTCAATAAATGCTTTCAAATAAATATAATACACCTAATGTAAACACACACACACATACAATATACACACCTACACACCCTCACACACACCTACACACCCTCACACACACCTACACACCCTCACACACATCTACACGCACACACACATACACACACAACACACTCAGACACACACGCCCACACCTCACACACACACCTCACACACACCTCACACACACCACACACACACCACACACACACACCACACACACACACCACACACACACACCACACACACACACCTCACGCACAACACACACACACCTCACGCACAACACACACACTCAACACACACACATTCACACTTGATCGTTGGTTATGTCGAATCAAATTATTTAAAAAGGCGAGAACTGCATGAGTGTAATTGTGTTATTGCAGACGCACTAGTAGATAATGTCAATTAGAGAATGCACTGATGCTAGCGACAGAAGTCAATTAGAGCAGCGTTAGTAGCCTGTCGTCTCCTAGCCCCTGTGAAGGCATCCTCGTCCATTGTGTGGCCACGCTTACAGTCGGTGCCGCCGCCCTCCAGTCTGCGGTGATAATTACTGCTTCCGGCCTCTGCTTTTGTCGCACGGGCAATATGCGGAAGCTGGGCCCTCTACAACACTATTCTGTGGAGAGGGAGAAGGGATGCTTGCAACAGACATTCAACTGAAAGCTGCTTATCGCGACAATAAGCAACCTTTAATGCCTCTGGTGGGGTGCGAGGCATTAGCAGCGCGTGTGTTGGGCATTTTCGCGTCCATCAGTGCCTTGGCACAACTGCCCAACAGAACCTTAGTTTAACTATAACGTCTCCAGACTGCTGCTGAATGTGTGTAGCTTCATTTCTTCTATTCCGTACCTACAATTTCTAGATAAACGTGACATTTTGGTCGCTCGTCAATTTTGCGACATGACGTAGGAAGGAAGAGTTATATATGTATACGTAAATATATATGTATAAATATACATATATATGCAATTGTATCTGTATATATACTAAT
>SDVV010042662.1:0-10320 GCA_016164225.1 Gammarus roeselii
GCTTCAACCGGTTCAGATGTTCGCTCGTGAGAATGGTTCTCATTTTGAAGATTAAATTTATTTTTTGTCATTCGATGCAATCAATGAAACATATAACGTACACTCGGTTAAAATCTGTTCCATAAATTAAAGGTTTCAAATTTCAAGCGATTCGATTTATAATCAAAAACTGTGTTATTATTTTATTGTGTGTTATACCCTCAAAATGAATCCCTTTCACTATCATTGTAATTATTTCTCTGAATTATCTCAAATCTAGTCGCATGTTCATTTCTGCTGTTGCGGTTGTTGTCTTATAAAAACAATACGTATCGTGATTCCGAAAAATCATAGGTATGATCATTTTAATACTTATTTCATTTTTTTTTTTCAGTCACCACCATTTTTTCAGAACTCACGATGCTTCCTACATACTATTCTGTTACATAAAAATTTTCATATAAGCGCAGATTTGACTGAATTTGTTCATAATTGCACCCTGGCCGATTCATGGCCTCCCTCCATGTGATGCCAGCACTACTGCTGAGGAAGGAAGACTGGTTGAAAATTATTGGCTGGTTAAGTCATACGTTAGCTCCTTCATACGTAACGAATGGTGTAGAAGAGTGTCTATTAAAAACTGGCAGGTGTACACATTGTCGTAAATTGGTATTTGCATGAATGTTTAGTGTATGATGATGGGAAAGACTAGTATTCAGTCCCGAATCACCCTTCACGGAAAATATACGTTTGTAAATTAACTGAATTTAATTTGAGGGACACAGTTTTAATGATTTCACAGACGTGCAATTTAAAGAAATGACTGCTTGTAGCCTTTAGTTTTATTGGAATTGCAAGCACTTCATTCAGGTACTTGAATCATCGCATGGAAAATGCTTAGGTACTGGGACCATCGCATCCAAGCACTAAGGTACTGAAACTATCGCATCCAATCCGCCAAGATGCTGATAATAACGTATCCTCTTTGCAATGGGACGGCAGCATCGCATCCATAGCGTTAAGATAATGGAACCATCGCCTCCATAGCAACTCGGTAATAGAACTATCACATCCACTTCTTCACAAAGTTGCTGGAACTATCGCATGCACTTCGTGAAGGCACTGGGACCATCGCATTTGACTACAAGGGTGCAGGAACCATCGAATCCACTTCGCCAAAATGCCATAGCCATAGCATCCACTTTGCTAAAGTATTATACTCGTTACATCCGTTTCACAAAGAGACTGGACCCATCGCATCCGCTTCACTAATAGACTGTACCCATCGCTTCGTCTTCGTTAAGGTACTGAACCCATCGCATGCTCTTCGCTAAGGTAGTAGACTGACCGCATCCTCTTCACTAGGGTATTGAACCCGTCGCTCCCTAATTGAAGGTGTGGATCCATCGCATCCACTTGGCTAAACGAATGTGACAAATGGGTTCGGTAACCTTAGTAACCCTATAGAGCTTGTCCGAACTTAATAAGTGGATAGAATGATTACGCACGGATAGATGGCAGCGAGTTGTACAAAACGGAGCTTCCTCCTCTTGGAGTAAAGTTACAAGCGGCGTGCCTCAAGGATCCGTCTTCGGTCCAGTTCCTTCCACACTATTTAAAAACAATCTCGATAGACGTGCTTCCGAACATTAGTATGTTTGCAGCCGATAGTTAGATAGAAGGAAAAATGCAAGTCGAACATGAGTTTCAGCAGATAATTAGACTTGAACAAAAATGTGGATTAGTCAGAGAAGTGGGTTATGAAATTTAAAGTAGACAAATGTAAAGTTATGCACATAGATCCTCATAACCACAAGCACGAATATTCAATGTCCGGAATGAGACTGATTCATGTCACCAGTATCAGGTGAAGAAAAAATAGATAATCTCCTTACTATTTAATTACAAATTATAGCAAACCGAACAATACGAGAACCAGCATGATATAACAAGAACTTTCGAGTAGTGAGTTTTGACATTTTGAGAGATGAAATAACAAATATGCACTTCGGGTACCGTTTCGATGGCAGGACCGCTTATGAATGCTTTTAGTATCTTAGCGATGAGGTGGTGCAAGCAAGCAAGCGATTCATACAGGCGAGAAAAATACAAATAAACAATCCCGCTTGGCTGAATGACGAAGTTCAAGAAACAATTGCTCGTCGACAGACATTGTACGAAGTACACAAAACTATTTCAACACAAGAGGCAGCAGATGCGCATGAGCAGGCCGGTAGAAGAGTGAAGAGACTGGTCAGAAGTGACATGGGAAACAAAGAGAAAAATGTTGCTAAATTGGCCAAGCGTAATCCCAAACGGTTCGATGCATGTGTATGAATGAGAGGCGCGTTGTTCGTGACAGCATTGGCCGTCTACGAATTACTGCAGGTGATCTAAACTCATCATATGCAGACACGTCTAGGAAACTTAATAAATTCTTTGCAACCTTATTCACGGATTAGAATGTGAAAAATATACCAGAAGTTGAACCGCCTGAATAGGTAGAGCCGAGGGAAAATATTCACTTCCTTATTGGTGAAATAGAGGAACAACTCAGAAAACAAAATGTTAACAAATGTATAGGACCAGATGATTTGCATCTGAGAATGTTGTGAAGCCTATCCGTCCACTGACATAGGTCTTCAACAGGTCAATGACTACTGGAATTATTCCAGAAGTTTGGAAATCAGAAAATATCTCACACATTTCAAGAAGAGTAGTAGGAAAGAGACAGGTAACCATAGACCAATCCGTCTCACATCTGTGGTCGTACAACATGTCACCTCAAGATAAACCACCTCATCAAGAAAACTAAACATGGTTTCAGAAGCAAACTTAGCTGCCTGTCCAGTCTCCTCTACTTTTTCAACAAGGTCACTGAGATATACGATGAAACTAAAGCAGCCGACCTAATTTATCTTGACTATCAAAAAGCGTTTGATAAGTTCCCCCACGAACCCCTAACGAGAAAAGTGGAGGTTATTGGCATAACTGGAAACGTGACCAGGTGGATCCGAAACTAGCTTACGGGCCGCAGGCAACGGGTCTAAGTCGGCCATGGAAAAAGTCCATGGGGGGAGGTAACATCAGGAATACCACGGAGCTTTGTTCTTGGACCCCTTCCTTTTTTTAATTTATATAAATGACCTGGACACCAACATCCTCAGCAAGCTAACAAAACTTGTTGATGACACCTAATTCTGACACAAAGCAGACTATGAGCATGATCGCATAACCGTCCAAAGGGATCTTGATAAACTGATGGACTAGTCCGACAAGTGCCAAATGAACTTTATTATTGAAAAATGCACTGTAATACATATTGGATCGCCAAATCGAAAATTCGACCAACAACGAACCCTTGGAATGCTAATCACCTAAGATCTTGTGTGGAAAAACAAGTGGAAGCTAGCTACATGAATGACAACAGAGTCCTAGTCTTTGTGTCCAAAAATTTCCATTACAAGTTCAGTGATATCGTGCTTCCGCTACATACTTCACTCATCGGGCGCGAAATGGAGTTTGCCGTGCAATTCTGCTCCCCTCCCCTAAGAGAGATATTATCAAAACGGAACGTGTGCAGCACCGAGCTACAGAAATGATTCCGAAAATCAGAAATAAGACATATCCGCAAAGATTGGACGAACTTTAACTGATATCACTTGAAAGAAGACGACTTAGAGGTCAGCTAATAGAAACCTTCAAATACCTAAATTGGTTTACTAGAGCTAGCCCTGAGGGCCTCTTTGATCGAGATTAAAACCAATGGAACAGAAATAACGGGCAAAACTGTAGCTAAAACAATTCAGAACATCAATGACCATCGCATTATAGGGTTAAGAGTAATAACGTTAACATATTTAAAACCACCTCGACAAACACTGGGAGACTAATACACCTCTTTACTAGAAATAAAGAGACGGTAGGACTATTGCCGCCAAGGTGGCAACCACCTCTGTTGGAGCCTCCCTCATCGGACAGCCCATGAACGAAGGGCATCTCATCTAGGCTGCTAACTGTACTGCATTCAATTTTGCAGAGCTGCTAGAATCGACTCCTCAGCCCATCCAAGGCCTACTTTTACTACTAATAGCGAAGAGAGAGATTTATGTGTCATAATTAGTAACGACTTATAAGCAGTAAGCAATGTAATGAAGCTACCAAAAAAGGCCACACAATGCTAAAAACAGACGCAATTTTATTAGTTATACAATGCCTTTGTTAGACCACATCTCGTGTATTCCGTTCAATTCCGGTCTCCATACCTTGGAAAATACGTTATTAAATTAGAGAAGGTTCCACGTGGAGCGGCCAAACTTATCCCTTCGTTGCGCAATAATCGTTGCGCAGGGTCAGCGTCGGGTCAGAGGTGGCATGATCGAGGTGTGGATGATCACACAAAAGGTAAACAAAACGTCGATCGTGCGAGCCTTTTCACTCTAGATGCGAGCGGAATGACTAGAAATATTGGATATAAAATCGTTGTGAAACTTTTCTGACTCGTAGACCGCGCGTCATTTTTTAGCGAATAGAGTGGTCGAAGAATGGAACAAACTTCCAGCGGAGGTTGTAAACAGCCATACAGTTAAAACTTTCATGTCGTCGCTCAACAAATTCAACATAAATAACCTTTAAATAATTAAACAGTTCCCTTTCTTGATGTTTTAGAAACCGGAATGACACATGAATCGCTCTTAGGCACTCGACTTCAGAACTAATCCTCATGTGATCAAAAGGCAACCTAGTTTGGAGCAAAAGGGCTGTTGCTGTCTTCTTAAACTTGAAAATACTTGTAAACCCTCAGAGGGAAATATTTTTATGTATACTTCTAATGTTATTAAGTGAAATTACATTCCGCGTGGTATCCTCGTATTTATGAGCCCGAAAAAGTCAACCAGTGGTGTCTCAAGGGTGGTCGAGTAATACCCATTGACGGTACAGTGTTGCCTCAATCACGGTTCACTGGTTGCTCAGTAACGACACAGTGGCTGCCCAGTGGCGACCCAGGCGCGATCCAGTGGCCGCCCTGTGGCGAAGCAGTGGAAACACATACAGTGGCGACCTCGTGATAACTTAGAGATGACTCGGTGTTGACTCACTGATATTCCAGTGATTAACTTGAAGCGCAACAGTGGCAGCCCAGGAGATGCCCAGTGGTGGCCTAATGATGACACAGTGGTGGCTAATAGCAACACAGTGACGGTTCAATATCGGCCCAGAGGCTGCCTGGTGGCGGTTAAGTGGCTTTCCGGTTGTGGCCTATTAGCGTTTCAGCAGAATTCCAGTAGCGACAGATTGACGGGCCAGTGACGGCCCAATAACAGCCTGGTGGCAGCCCCTTTGGAGTCCAATAGCGGACAAGTGGCCACCTATTGACGAATAAGTCTCAGCCTCGGCCCAGTGGCGGCCCAGAGGCTACGCATTGGTGGCCCATTGACGGCTCTTGTGACGGCCCTGTAGCGACCCAGTGACGAATCAGTGGCAGCCCAGTGGCGGTTCAGTGACCGCCCAGTGGCAGCGGAGTGGCAATCCAATGATGACTCAGTGACACCCGTTGACAACCCAGGGGCTGCACAGTGGCGTTCCAGTTACGGCCCAGTGGCTGCCCAGTAATTGCCTTATAGCTGTCCAGTGTAAGCCTAGTGGTGGCTCAGTGGCGTCCTAGTGGCAACCTATTAGAGGTCGAGTGGGGCCCCAGTGGTGGCCCAGTTGGAGCTCAGTGGCGGGCCAGTTTCGGCACAGTGTCAGCCCAGTAACGGCCATGTGCGGCCCACTAGCAGATCAGTGGCAGCCCAGTGGAGGTCTAGTTGCGACGCACTGGCAGCTGACTGGCCACCCACTGGAGGCTCAATAGCAGCCCAGTGATGTCCCAGGAACAGTCAACTGGGGCTGTTCAATTAGTTGCTGCATTGCTATCGGTCTGTTTGTCCGTCAATTAGTAAAACTCTGCCGGTCAAACACAAGAGAAAAAATAGGTGCTGGGAGCAATAAAAATAGTTCAGCCTGACAACTCTGCAGTGTTGAACATTTTAGTTTGTTTAACGTTTGAAGTGTCTGCTGAAAAAAATGCCTAATGGGATAGAGTTTGCACACTTAATAACTGAACACGTTTCATGGTCCATGCTACGTAACAATCTAACTGTCATACGTCGGTACAAATCAACACTTGTATGTGATGTTGCTACCCACATTTCAATTACTTTTCCAGCCCGATGACCAGCTGGCCCTTTTAACTCAGGCGATTATGAACGGCCAGTTATTACTAAACACAAAAATACGCTATTTTCTCGAAACTGTAACGACATAACATCATTGCGTTACGATAATGCAAACGTCGTATGTGCGCTTGATTACATTTGGACAGTGGCTGCAGAAGATACCTTCCAGATAATTGATTTTATTGCGGCCTAGTTCAGTTATGAGCATATGAGACTCCAATAGCGTCCTATGAAGAGGATGTACTTAGGACAATCCAAAATCATTTTAGCAAACAACATGAATTACTACACTGATTATTCTTATTAATCCCACGCGTCAACCTGCACCTGCCACGCGTCGCATTATGATTCGAACCGGACAGAGCTGGTCCGACCATAACGCCGAACAGCGATTGGAGGTGATCTCATTCCAGGAGGTTCTGGTTGAACAGATCGAGTGATGTTGTGTTTATTCATCACTCACGGAAATATGAGTGTGTCGAGCCGTATTGCTGGGCCAAAGACATTGGTCAGCAGCATCGGAAGAACTTGGAGAACGACCAGGTTTGAGTGTTGGTATTGTGATATTGCTCTTTTAAAGAAAGAGTTGATACTGTCGGAACTCTTCTGGATCAGCAGGATGAGCGGTGCGAGTTGAAGAAGGGGCTAACAGCGATGTATTATCTTGTAAGAATTCTACTACATGAATCGGTAGGGAAAAACACTGTACATATTTCAGAACATTTTAATAGCTAATAGTATGTTAATAGTACAATAGCACACTAATTAAATAATCCTAAGTTTTTAGAACATTAATAGTTCGTTAATTGTGCACAAAAGAGCATAAATAGTAATCGTGCAAGGGCAATAGTACATTGCAATGACAAATAGTACGTGTGTGGACGCTAGCAAGCGGACTAGAAGTACAATGCGCTTTGTCGGCACGGTTCAATAGTCCGAGGCAGAGCGGATCTATGATACGTTTATATCTTCATCACTCATCCTCTGAATTGCTTGTGAGCTCTAGTTGCCTTAGCACAGAGATTTACTGCTGGTGGCTCATCAACTGAATTGACTGTGGAGCTCTATGTGGGATCTATTCCCTGCACATCCGCGTAACAACAGTCCATCAGTGGAGTAAAGAACTTGGGATCCATTAAATTTGTTTCCTGAAAACCTATTTGCTACATTAATTCCCAAATATATTTTGGGGTTACATTTACGTGCATCCCTACGTTCAACGTTTAATAAAATATTGACTAGTGACATGACAAATAAACCAAATCCATATATTTTACTAGGTATCTTGTACATCCTTCGTTAAGAGTCACTTTTTAACCACTAAAATTGAACAAGTGATGTTCTACCATCGCATATTATTTTTCATTTGTATCATATTAGCAGGCATGTTTGAAATTAATTTGGTTTTGACCGATGCCCTCAGTAAATCAATTAATATATGCACTCTGGCATTAGGCTTGAAAACTTTCCAGCCTTGGTGGCTCTGAGGAGATTTCCGCCTTGTTGGCTCTAGACAAAGTTTCTTCCTGGGTGGTTCTTTAGAAAATTCCCATCTTGATGACTCTCGTTAAAATTTCCACCTTGGTTGTTCAAAGGGAAGTTCTGCTATGGTCAAATTCCTGCGTGCTGGTTCTGGAGAACGTTCCCGCCATTGTAGCTCTAGAAAAAGTTCCTGCATTGGTGGCTGCAGATAATTTTTTCCGCTATAGTTGCTCTAGAACAAGTTCCCGCTATGGCACCTTTAGAAAAATTTCCCGCCTAGGTAACTTTAGAGAAAATAATCCATCGCAAGCAAGCTGCGAGTCATGATCACATATTCAGTTCGTCTAGATTTGTTGTACCGAGAAACGTTACCGTTGTATCGACTTAGGAGATCCCCACTGGTCGGGATTGTAAGCGTTATCGTTGTATCGACTTAAGAGATCCCATCTGGCCGAGATTGTAAGCGTTATCGTTGTATTGATTTAGGACATCCCCACTGGCTGGGATTGTAAACGTTACCGTTGTATCGACTTAAGTGATCTCCACTGGCCGGGATTGTAAACGTTACCGTTGTATCGACTTAAGAGATCTCCACTGGTCGGGATTGTTGCTCAGAATTAATGTCTCTTATGTTCGATTACACGCATGGCAGATACGATCGAAGCTAATACAGTCGCGAATAAGATAACTCAAAGTGGACGGTTCAGTTGACTAAAGAAGGAGCCAGATGGTGTCCTGATCTTCATTTTCTGCGAATTATCCCATTGTTCGAGTGAGTGGTTATTATATAGCGTTGCAAAACTTCTTAGACTTTGAGTCTTGTTTTGCTGTGAGTCAACGAAAATAGTTTTTCCCACATTTACTTTGTCACTCGATAAAACTGGAAGTCATTCGTCATCACAAAGAACATTTTGCCTTTTTTTGATATAGAAATTCAGGACTTCTTACAGGTATAAATGAGTTCTTACAAAACAACTGTTGAACATAGTTTTTTAATTCGGTTCATCTTGAATTGACTTCGTGGGCACCAAAATAAATAGAATATGTAAATATTTTATTGATAAAGCGTGAGCTTAGATACTAACTGTTCCATTCATTTACGAACTGTTCCAATGCTCTTCCTTGATTTACTTATTCTGTAGGCTATTCGCAGAGCAATTTTCAAATATTACCGCGAATAATTCCAAGCGATCAGTTTTTGTTAGGAGGAAACAACTGCTCAGTAACTATAATAAAAAAAAAAATTTAATTTGAAACATAAATAAATAGGAAACATTGGAACGACATGTCAACGTTGGCAAATGGGGTGAACGACGGTGTACGACGAATGGTGGTGAGCCGACGTAGTATCGATGTCTTCCCGACCTCACAGTTTCGTTGCAGGCTGAACTTCACTAGAGCGTCAGCATTTTACCATTGGCTCGACATTGAGATACTGACCTCGGCCCTGCCATTATATACCATTCGCTGCACCAGCGCTGAGTAGACGATGGCTATTGTTCATCGCATTCGCCGCACCAGCGCTGAGTAGACGATGGCTATTGTTCATCGCATTCGCCGCACCAGCGCTGAGTAGACGATGGCTATTGTTCATCGCATTCGCCGCACCAGCGCTGAGTAGACGATGGCTATTGCTTATCTCATATATTAGCGCCGTCTTAATAACGTTTATCCGTTATAGGCCGCGGTGGGTGTTGACTCCGACGGTAGCTCAATACGACGTCCGGCGGCAACAATTTTTGTTGGACAATATATGACTCGGCAGATTTTTTTTTGCCTGCGCTTGTATGTGTACCGTGATTGGTATTGATGATTGTACGTGTACCATGGTCAGTAATAATGATGGTACTGGCAATATCACTTCGATTAATTGGAGTACAATTAACTCTAATGAATTATAAATATCACTTCGATTATTTCATTAAAGTTTATCGTAATCCCATAGATATTGCCGATTATTTTTTAAAATAACGCTTTGAAACATCATTCAGGAAACTAATTTATCCTTCTGCTGTTACGATCACTAATTTCCACCTGTTGATAAGATCACTCCCTCGCTGTATACTCTGCCAGAGAACACTGATGGGTCCCTCTCAATAGCGCATGCCTGCAGGATTATTTCGCTATAACCAATTAGTTCATCAAATGAAGTTGTTACAACCTACTGAAAATGATAAATATCTCCTATGCCGTGTGTTTTCCTTGACGCTCTCTGAGGTTTAAGTATCTATTATTCATACCAAGTGATCTCAATATCAAAATAACGATTTTATTTGAATGCACTCAGCCCTATTGGAAATACTATTTCTGTCTCATTCAAAATATCAAAAGATATCCTGAGTATAACTTGCTGCATATTCCCCCCAACCCCTACCAATAATATCGTCGTCGACCTCTCTCCCGCCAATGTCTTGGTACAGCGACGTCGGCTTTTATCGTCGTCAAACTCTCTCCCGCCAATGTCTTGGTACAGCGACGTCGGCTTTTATCGTCGTCGAACTCTTTCCCGCCAATGTCTTGGTGCAGCGACGTCGGCTTTTATCGTCGTCGAACTCTTTCCCGCCAATGTCTTGGTACAGCGACGTCGGCTTTATCGTCGTCGACCTCTCTCCCGCCAATGTCTTGGTACAGCGACGTCGGC
>SDVV010042663.1:0-10320 GCA_016164225.1 Gammarus roeselii
CATATAGTGTGGCTTTACAAAAATGTTGTTCTGAGTTTTTTGTGTATGGGGTAAGTTTTCTTTCAGTCCGTATTCTATATATTCTGAATATTTATAATCAACGAACATTTTGCACGAACCTTAACGTCCCATTATCAATTCATGTGGATGACACATTCCCAGTCGTTTGCAGGCACACGCTTTAGTTTATAAACATTTGTCGCCGATATCACAAAAACAGTGTTTGCAATGGTCCATTTATTTATTTTCAATCATACAGAATTTGTTTTTCAAAAAACCAGTGTAATGACACATAGCACGTATTGTGGGTCGGGCAACATATAAATCAACTCTTTTATTTTGCTATGTTTACGAATTCTGCCTTCGTAAATGGCATTCTTTGTATTATATGATATTATTATACAATTGCTTGTACGAACGGTATGATGTGACCTTCATTTACAAGGAAAATGACCTCATCTTCCATCGCCATCCCTGCTCAATTATTCGTGAGTGCCCTGAACGCCACTTCTGTTTACTCTGTCCTCCGCTCGCTGCTTGGGCGACTCTCGTTCTCCTCGAATGCTGGCCTGCAGAGTCTCCGAATAATACTCTTCCTTGTTGACTTCAGAGATGAGGACGGCCTAAATCACGTGCAGAGAGAAATTTATTGCAGAACCAACAATGGATATTCCACCCGAGCAGAGATTTGGATCGGAAATTGGTGAGATATCAGGGAGCTCCAAAAAAAGTAACCATATTTTTTTTATGTGACCATTGTAATTTTTTTCGCATGAAATGTGCGATTAATGCGCGTAAATTGACACCTGCAATCAGTACCACAAGCCTCATTGAATGAAGTAGTATTTGATTCACAATACAGTGTTCATTTAATGTTCGTAGCGAGTCCTGACACTCCTAGTATTCATTTAATGTTCGTAGCAAGTTCTTACAATCCCAGTGTTCATTTAATGTTCGTATCAAGTCCTGACATCCCCAGTGTTCATTCAGTGTTCGTAGGAAGCCAAGACTTCCCCAGTGTTCATTTAGTGTTCGCAGCAAGTCCAGACTTTCCCAGTGTTCCTTTAATGTTCGTAGCAAGTCCTGACTTTCCCAGTGCTCCTTTAACGGCCGTAGCAAGTCCAGACTTTCCCAGTGTTCCTTTAATGTTCGTAGCAAGTCCTAACTTTCCCAGTGTTCTTTTAATGTTCGTAGCGAGCCCTGACTTTCCCAGTGCTCCTTTAACGGTGGTAGCAAGTCCTGACTTTCCCAGTGTTCTTTTAATGTTCGTAGCAAGTCCTGACTTTCACAGGGTTCCTTTAATGTTCGTAGCAAGCTCTGACTTTCACAGTGTTCCTTTAATGTTCGTAGAAAGTCCTGTCTTTATTCTCGTTGAATATACATCCACTTGATGATATCAGACTTATCTGAAGACATCACTCGACAATTTATTTCCTACGAGATGACTGGTGAAATATTCTTCTGTTTAATTTGGAAGGCAGTTACCGGAGTCGTGATCTTGAAGCAGCAACCAACTGTAATCATCAGTTGTGATCTTGAAGCAGCAAACAACTTTAATCAACAGTTGTGATCTTGAAGCAGCAAACAACTTTAATCATCAGTTTTGATCTTGAAGCAGCAACCAACTGTAATCATCAGTTTTGATTTTGAAGCAGCAACCAGCTGTAATAATCAGTTTTGATCTTGAAGCAGCAACCAACTTTAATCATCAGTTTTGATCTTGAAGCAGCAAACAACTTTAATCATCAGTTTTGATCTTGAAGCAGCAACCAACTGTAATCATCAGTTTTGATTTTGAAGCAGCAACCAGCTGTAATAATCAGTTTTGATCTTGAAGCAGCAACCAACTTTAATCATCAGTTTTGATCTTGAAGCAGCAAACAACTTTAATCATCAGTTTTGATCTTGAAGCAGCAACCAACTGTAATCATCAGTTTTGATTTTGAAGCAGCAACCAGCTGTAATAATCAGTTTTGATCTTGAAGCAGCAACCAACTTTAATCATCAGTTTTGATCTTGAAGCAGCAAACAACTTTAATCATCAGTTTTGATCTTGAAGCAGCAACCAACTGTAATCATCAGTTTTGATTTTGAAGCAGCAACCAGCTGTAATAATCAGTTATGATCTTGAAGCAGCAACCAACTGTAATCATCAGTTGTGATCTTGAAGCAGCAACCAACTTTAATCATCAGTTGTGATCTTGAAGCAGCAACCAACTGCGATGGACGACCCCCGGTACCTCGGATACAAATGAGGCTCGAATATCTGAATATAAATCAAAGCAGTTTTTGAAGAAGACCATGGCAGCACTGAGCAGCCCCGGCGACCTGATTCTGATTCTGCCTTTCCTGCAGAATCGGTCGTGGCGAACTTATGTATCGAAATTTTATTCTTGCAAACTTAAGTAGCTTCTGGGCCTAGTACCCAAGTTGCAAACCATTCTTCAACCTTTGCTTTGCCGTCCAGCGTCTGCCCTGTCAGGTTCTGATCACCGTCGTATTGTTACCAGCTGACCAACGACTTAATACCAGCGTCTGTTCTTGAACTGATGAGGATTTAATGTAGAAGAGCTGACCAACTGTTCAGTGTTTTAATTAAATCATTAATGCTTACTGCCAGTGCGGTCCGAGTGTGATCGCATCATTGGAGAGCCAGTAAAACCATTACGATGTTAACTGCTTGATCTTCAACCAAACGTATTAACATAAGATTGCAGCTGTTGTGATCATTCGTCGCTCAGCTCGTTAAACAACAAATGCAACTCGTCCGCAATCATCATTCGTAATATGATATTTAAGGCCTGCGTTGGTTTTGATCATCTTTGAGAGACGAGGACTTTTCCAAATGACCGATATTTTGCAGGAATGATTTCATCTGTTTTTGAGATACATCAGTCAATGAAGAACAACATCAACAGCCCAACTAATGTATTCCATGTTCAAACCATCACTGGCAACTCAACAGAATGGCAACCAACGCTGATTTTCATTGCAGAAAGGATGTATGTCGACGCGACTTCATCAAGGATTTTCAACTATTACCTCTCACTGTAATTTTAGTTCATTAGTGGCTAGAATGGTCAGTAAGGATAACACTCGTAGGCGAACAACGTAGATAGGTCGTCAGTAATTTAACATTAAATTCTATTTATTTGCCCCTTAATTGTTCGATAATAATGGCCAACTGTATGACAACACAACAAATACAATAATGGTAATCTCAGTTTAACATCGGACGTTATCGAGGGTTGCATTAGGCAAGTCGACAGAAACAACGCGTACTCATGTCTAAGATATAAAATGGCGCTCTCATGCACTTCTAACAATCCCCACCTTCATTTCTGTTTGTTTTACATTGCTTGATGTGTCTTGATTAGTCGTTAAAGTGGGGCACCATTCTAATGCAATACCTCCATTCCACTGCCATCATCTCTGTACTTAGCAAGGCAGTCAAACTGCGGAGTCTATAGTTACTTCCATGGGGGACTGGGCGGCTGCTTCTTGTCCCACCCATATTATGGTCACCCTTTCAGCTGCCCTGCGGTTGTATTGGCGACCATAAGACCGTTACCAATGCTCACGGACGCCCACGGCGGTCTGTTCCACTGATCAAAGCAGCCAGGTGTCGCCTTTCAGCTGTAAGGACTTTCAAAGGACAGCTATAACGAGCTATAACAGCTATAACAGCCGCCACAGTATTTTCAGCCTCTTCATCATGGATAAAATAACTTTGGGGCAACCATTGAGCATTCTCTGAAGAGCTGCTGACGACGACCTGTGGGGCTGGATAAATATTCATTTCGGTGGTCGCCAATTTGCATGGTTTAGAAATAATAAGCCATAGACTCCGGTGGAAATGAAGCCCAAATCAAATCAAAATCAAAATATGCCATGGACAATTTAGCATCACCAAAGCTTTGACATTACACGGCTAGGGTTCTCAAGTCGGAGGGTGATTTTGTTGTCAATCAGACCAAGTCGGCTAAACGAACTAAATGAGACGTTACTCGAATTGAGCTTTACCTCAACGAGAGTCGATTATAAATTAAAAAGATTGCCATAACACAAACACCCACACGCCCACATATACACGTTCATACTGGGTATCCTGGATTTAGGGAATATTTACGTTTGACTACAGCAAATTTGCTTATGATTTAGGGTTTCGTTCGTTGGTGCAGGTAACAGTTATCTCATTGCTTGCCACTCACCTTCATTCCCTCTCTTCTTCCTGCAATCTTCTGTTCCCTTCCGAAAATAAAATCTCTGAACATTTAAATTGTTTAGCATCTTGTACAAAACGAATCATTACAACGACGACTGATATTTGAGAATGAACTAGAAATCCCAGGGAAAATCGTTATTTGATCTGAAAATACTTCACTTTCTTTATAAGATCCGAAGGATGGCTATATAAATACATACGAGCTGTAAAAAGCATCCTGGGATACCCCGAGACAAGGAACGAATCCCGGCTTGGAGAAAAAAGTACTCAAAGTCAACCGAGATCCCGCGACCGTGTACAGAGGAGCTTCATAGTTTGATCCTGACTGTGCCCTGATGGTTAAAACGGTTTATACACACATCAGTAGGAGAAGATGTAAACTCCATTTGAAGCGTACAAAAATGCCCCTATAGGCGTCAATTTGGAAGGGTGGTTCATAGAGTTAGATGAAAAGATGGTTCGTAGGAGTCAGGTTAGAACGGTGGTTCATATGAGTTAGTTTGGAAGGGGGGTTCATAGAGTCAGATGGAAGGGTGGTTCGTAGGAGTCTGGTTAGAAGGTGGTTCATAGGAGTTAGTTTGGAAGGGGGGTTCATAGAGTCAGTTTGGAAGCGTGGTTCGTAGAAAAGAGGAGTATCCTCTGATAGTTTCCCTCAAAGTACGTGTCCTGTCGAACCCCATTTGAATTGCATTCCTCTGTGGCAAGGTGTGTGACTACTTGCTACAGTATACCTTGATTGTGGTAAAGGCCGGGATGGGGGTGATGCAGAGTAAAATATGCATAACACTTTTGCTTTGCATAAAATTCCGCTGTTAAGTAACATTATACATTCTCTCAAATCACCTACACGTAAATCATTCAGAACATGACCCATCAATTCATACATCGGTTTCTAATTAACTTCCTCTCGGTTAACTCAGCATCCATCGGCTTTTATACTGTTACCTATTGTAATACTTAATCTGTCTCAACCATTTATAAATTAACAAGTCGAATGTGACAGACATCGAGTGGATTACAAGAGTTTTCATTCAGACAGCCTCATTCGTAATTATATCTCCCCTTCACTCCATCCATGCTAATTTTGTCATATCCATTCGAGACACTCGGCTTCTCTTCTATGCTGCTTTCACATCCCACATCTTGCACCCCATTAGGGTCGCAACAATTCCGCAACCGCATTAAATTGTCTCACTTCTTCACTGAACACCACATGATATTTATAGCACCCAACAATTCCGCAACCGCATTAAATTGGCTCACTTCTTCACTGAACACCACATGATATTTCTAGCACCCAACAATTCCACCACCGCATTAAATTGACTCACTTCATTACTGATCACCACATGAAATATCTAGCATCTAACAATTCCACCACCGCATAAAATTGGCTCACTTCCCCACCGAACACCACATGATATAACTAGCACCTAACAATTCCACCCCCGCATTAAATCGGCTCACTTCACCACTGAACACCACATGATATTTCTAGCACCCAACGATTCCACCACCGCATTAAATTGGCTCATTTCACCACCCAACACCACATGATATTTCTGGCACCCAACAATTCCACCACCGCATTAAATTGGCTAACTTAACCACTGAACACCATCATGTGTTACAAAATACCTTATAGTGCCGAAGTATTTCTTATAGTGCCGACAAAGAGTGTATATTATGAGTGTTAAGCGTAGCCCACGAAAGGAAAATACTGCTCTCTTGTGTTGATGTAGAGATGACCAGGAACTTATCCCTCAAGTGACTTACTCTGTCTGCATCATCAGACTGACGCTGACTAACATATGAAAGAAAACTATTTCCACACTGTGAGAACCATTGTTAATAGTTCCGTTGTGTTCTATTTGTTCGATTTCTATCGTTGCTTTTTTTTCAGTGGCATTCCCTGTTTGTACTTTATCAATGGTATTAAGTGTGAAAGTATACTGATTTTGAAACATTTGAAATCAACTGGTATTGTCATTGTATAATTACAGTATATCTTGAAAACGTATTACCGCACTGTTAGAATGCCGCACTGTTAAGATGCCGCACTGTTAGGATACCACACTGTTAGGATCCCGCTCTAGTTCCTTTATATTATATATCTTTTGTGCATGTGTTACCTGTCTGTCTGTGTAATTGGTATTCCGATCTTCAACACTGTCACACAATCCATTTACTGAAATTTAATTAATTCCTCCGTCATTTTCTGGTACTCCGCCGGTCATGTCTGGTACAAGGCTTGCCCAGAATAATGCTGCCATTCCCACAACATTAAGAAGCAGAAGGAAGCAGCTAAGAATTACTTTAGCTTTGCATTCAACTCAATCCCGAAGAAGGAAGTAACTTTGAGCGAACGCACATCCAACGACAACGCGCATCCGACTCGCATTTGTATTAATTTCGTTTTAATTCCGTTTTCGAATCGTCGATATAATCGTCACATCCCGCATCTAATTATAATTATTACATTCATATCTGCTGTCCACAAGAAATCACGCAAATAGAACTCAAGTAAACGGTGGATTTTCCACCGGTAATCTACTTACCAGACAAAGATGGTTCAGGCTAAGCTAGCATGTGTCATTTGCCACCTATCGTACGCCCCCGAACTAATGGATCACCATAGTTGCTCTGCCAGACAGTTGCGCAAGTCCCTCAAATCGGGAATGCAAGACAGCGCGCTGCAAACCATGTCAAGAGGCAGAGGAAGTCAAACTACAAGCAGAGGAAATCAAACAACTGAAAGCTCAATTCGGTCCTGCCTCAAATGACTCGTCCAATCCAAAGACAGTCAACACGGATACCCGATTGCTAGCTGTTGAATCAAAACTGGGGAACGTGTTGAAACAATTCCACGAGTTCAAAGATCTGATGAACATCGAATTAACATAAGTCAAAGAAACTGCTGAGGCCACCCAAAATCAAGTGGAAGATTTCCAAATGTACCTAGACTCTGAATTGGCCACGAAGCTTTCAGCTCTAGACGCTGAGACAAACGATCGTATTAAACTGATAGAAAACTCAGTCAGAGATAACGAGGCACTGTACACAACTGTAGTTAGCACGAGGCAGCCACGCTGCGACAATGCGACACACGTTGGACCACAATCCCACCGCTTCCGACCCAACACACGTAACCGATTCGATGTATTGCCTGATGAAATGGACTCGCAGAATGTCTCTCAGACATTCAACGCAGCATAAACTTAACCGCTAAAGTAGCTCACGATGGAAATTTTAGAAAAAAACGATCACGTGACACCAATTCTAAAGAAACTTGGGTGGCTGAGCATCCAAGAACGACTAGAACTGAGCGAAGCAGTACGAGTTTTTAAAATGCAGAACAAGCTATCATGTTACACGATGTTGGATTGACAACACGAAAGGCGGCTCATCAACGATCAACACGGAATGAAAAATAACATTGACACAGAGTTCAGAAGAACAGAGATTGGGGCCAAAGTTTTCCCTATTTCAGGTCCAAAGAGCTTCAACGAGCTACCAGCTGATATTCAGAATTACGCAACCGTATCTTCTTTCAAGCAGCAATGTACCACTCTATTGCTCACTCGCAGACAGGGGCAGGCAGAGTTAAACAATCGATGACGATTCCCGCAAAACTGGTACCGTAAAATATATTTTCCAGCTCGCCCAGAGCATCAACACTACCACCCTGTCAACAAAACACTAACATAACTTCACATACTATGTTTCTCTGATCAATTTTTCTATTTGTCTTTGTGCAAATAGCAGCTGCCAATTCAAACACGGCTCACTGTTGCAAAATCTTGCAATTTCACCTCAGCGTGCTCTGTCCCTATTGACTTGACTCCGCATCGTTCTGGCCCTAAAATAAATTATCTCTGCCGTCGAGGACAATTGTTTCATACGCGATGTAGATATATATGTTTCTTCGTGCATAAGGCGTGTACTCTGTTACCGTGCCGCAAAAATACCACACTGGTTGGTGTATGAAAACATTTTTTTTATTACTATGCTAGTGCTATTCAATTGATTAAGCTAGGGGTTTTAATAAAGAATTCGTACTAAATACTATGCAAAAAATATCAATGTCAAATAGAAACATCTTATTTCATCAGGATATAACGCACACTTGTTGCGGACCTCAAACCTCCCATGATAGCCCTTCCGTCGTGACAAGTTACAGAGAGCTTATTGTTCCTCGAGAATCACACACTGCGTGTGCACGATGAAACTTTTTGTTTTGTGTATTATAACGACGATATTTCTTCTGTTTTATGTCTCTATTTTGTCAGTGACTCTTTGTCTCGCATAGACCCAGCCCAATGAATTAGAATTAACAACTCCGACTCTAATTAACTGATATATAAAAAAATCGAATGTGCAGAACGGAACACCTTATGTCAACGGAATACAGTGCATATTTATAGTGTACATTAAAACTAAACCCTGACAACTTTCTCGTCACGACATGTCTCGACAAGAGTCTCGTTTGTATGTTCAGCTAGGAAAGTGAAATGCCTCCCACCGCTCGCACACAGCTCCAATTACTCAATTACAGGTTCTTATCTTGTTCATTTCACCGATCTTAGATTCACTATGTATAAATTGATTGGTAAAGGAATAACATAACATCTGTGTATGAATAAACTTTCTTATTTATTTATTTATTTAAAGAGATTTATTGTGATTGATGATTACAATGTCACCTCCATCAAATCAAATCAGCGAAAAGGGAGAATTCAACAGAGAACACTCGGCAAAGCAGATTTGAAAATCGACGAGGTCAAAGGCATAATCGAAAAGGAAATGATACATTCGTCTAAACGTATTATAATACAAGTTGGAGCTAATTTCGCTGACGGAATCAACATGGAAAAGGTATGAAGCCATGATAAACGACATCAATCGATCACACGCAAACCTCCATGTCACTGGTATCCTGCCCCATCCGAACCAAAGTAGATTCATGTTAAGCAAGATACTTTCACTTAACAATCGCCTATCAACTTTCTGCAAAGCCCAGAAAATCTCTTTCTCTGATCGTTGGGATACGATGATCAACCCAAAGTACTATAACTATAATAGAATCACCAACAAGGCTAGCATAAACACGTAAGGACTTGATCCTTAGAAAACATCCGCGCTGGTCTTGTCTCCGAAAATAAGTCAAAAACGTAATCGATATTGTACAAAAACTCCGCCAGCAATGTCCGACGATATGACCCAACGGCCTACGCCGGTTTCAACACTAGATACACAAAAAATACAAGAATCCATGAAAAGGCCCCCGCAGGTCCTAGCAAAATAGTTCTTGTCATCAATCCAGCTCGAGTTGGAAACAGTAGAATCCGGTGTAAATGTGAACGCAAACGAAAATCTTGGCCCCGACACAAGGCCTCAAAGTAGAAGCAGTAAAAGTCAAGAAACTCAATTTAATGTGACTATCGGTACTCTCAAGTGTTATTAGGTGAACGCTAGAAGTCTCCGAGACAAAATCGAAGAATTAGGTATCCTTGCATGAATGAAAGTATCAACATAATAGCTATCATAAAATCGTAAATGAATATCACCGACATTGATTGGGAAACAAACGAATGCACTGCCACCGGCCAACGTCTCATTGATTTTGCAGACGATAAGTTCATGACACAAATGGTGAAGACACCTACGTGAGGTAGCAATATTCTCGGTCTCCTATTTAGTGCATGCGACTCTCATGTCACCAACGTCGAAGTGGGCGAACCACTCGGAACTAGCGACCACAACTGAATCCGTTTTTTGATTGAGCTCGAGTTGAAAACGTCAACAAACTGTGAAAAAGTCCCTAACTTCTGATTAAATAACTTTGATGGCTTAGAGAGTCATTGGCATCAGCAAATATAACCCTCGGACAAGATGTCAATCAATCGCTTAACAATTCATTGACTGCACTTAAATATATTGAATATGAGTATATCCCGCTCAAAAAAAGGCGAACGGCAGTCAATCAGCCGAAGTACTGGAAAGGAGAATTGAAGCGGGTTCAGGCTCAAAAGAAAGCAAAGCACTCAATGAAACAGAGACAGCCCCATGACGACGTAACAAAAAATGTATATATA
>SDVV010042664.1:0-10320 GCA_016164225.1 Gammarus roeselii
CAGCTGCATGCAAGTACCAGTGACAGCCAGCTGCATGCAAGTACCAGTGACAGCCAGCTGCATGCAAGTACCAGTGACAGCCAGCTGCATGCAAGTACCAGTTACAGCCAGCTGCATGCAAGTACCAGTGACAGCCAGCTGCATGCAAGTACCAGTGACAGCCTGATTGCTGGGAGTACCAATGGCAGCCTGATTGCTGGGAGTACCAGTGACAGCAGCTGCATGTGACCACTGTGATGCTCTAGGTCAAGTATTTGATGGTGAAGGATAGTTCCGCCGTAAATGTGGTTCATTCTTTCCTTTGTGTATGTTTTAACTGGAGAACTTGGGATAGAGACGTGATCCTCCAAGTTACGAGATTAATGCTTAAGACCTTTCGTCAGTAACATGCAACACGACGCTGGATATTCTAAACGAAAACGTGCATCCATTGCTACATAACACCTACAAACAACTTGACAAAAATGATGGTAAAAAAGTCTTGTTCAGTGTAAAGCAGGGACGATACTTAGAGTAGTGTAAAAAATACAACTTTGATGCAGTATAAACATTCGACCTACAGCAGCGTCGATTATCGAGGTAATGTAGAGGATGGTCACATCAAGGGACGATAGGGACGATAAGGACGATAGGGACGATAGGTACAATAGGGATGATAGGGACGATAGGGACGATAGGGACGATAGGGACGATGGGGACGATAGGGACGTTAGGGACGATAGGGACGATAGGGACGATAGGGACGATAGGGACGATAGGGACGATAGGGACGATAGGGACGATAGGGACGATAGGGACGATAGGGACGATAGGGACGATAGGGATGATTGGGACGATTGGGACGATAGGGACGATATGGACGATAGGGACGATAGGGATGATAGGGATGATAAGTACGATAGGGATGATAGGGACGAAAAGACCCTTCATTTCTCTAATGATTAGCAGTTCTCTGTTCACGAAATTCTTTCACATTGTTTTTCAGTTTCGTGTTTAGGGATTGTTAACACGAGCTCCAAAATTTGCTTTATATCACCACCATCCCCTATAAAACTGGTCTATCCATAATGAGCCCACCGTGACCTTATTTCTTCATCGTCCTGCTTTTCTTGACCCCCAGTCATGACTTTGGCCAGGAGCAGGTAAGCCCGACGACCACACTGTGCTCCTAACACGCCATGTCCTCCACGTTACAATCGCAGGTAACGTCACTAGCCTCGCATACCGACGTGCTGACGTCAATAGGGCGAGGCTGGCTGTTTGACGTGGACATGTCAGTTGGCACCAAAGAGGAGGTTTAGCACCCTCCATTGACGTGTAGGGACGAGGAAACTATTCCGCTGAACGTGATGAAGGGTATCATTCCAGTGTCAAGCAGAAGTTTTATTACACTGAACGTGATGAAGGGTATCATTCCAGTGCAAGCAGAAGTTATTATTTTTCTAGATCTATTTAGGTTCCACAGGAACGGTTAGTGTGATACATGCAGCTAAAATTATTTGTTAACTGAATACGACAACATGGTGTCATTTGGAAGAGTTCAAAGTGTGTTTTCTGTTCTAACATTAATATTTCCTTCAAAGTGTTAGTCATGCGACTGTCAAGAGGCGAGAGTGGCAATGAGTGAATACTAAGGCCAGCTTTTCGCCGCCGTATCTCTGATTAGAGGCCGCCGTGACCGAGTGGTTAGCGTATCCGACTGCAGTGTCAGCCTCTGGTGCTGCATGTCGCGAGTTCGAGCCTCGGCAGGGACACGGCGGTCTTGTGGCGGGGAGATTTGGCGCCTCCCCCCTCTGTGTCTGCCTAGCTTAGTCACCCCTCTAACTAGGGGGAAACGGCTGTATGTCTATACATCTCTGATTACGGGCAGTTTTCTACAGTTTTCGTCTACCGTCGTCACAGTGGCAGTGTCGCCACCATTCTACAGTTATCCTCTACCGTCGTCACAGTCGCAGTGTCGCCACCATTCTACAGTTATCCTTTACCGTCGTCACAGTCGCAGTGTCGCCACCATTCTACAGTTATCCTCTACCGTCGATCGTCACAGTCGCAGTGTCGCCACCATTCTACAGTTATCCTCTACCGTCGTCACAGTCGCAGTGTCGCCACCATTCTACAGTTATCCTCTACCGCCGTCACAGTCGCAGTGTCGCCACCATTCTACAGTTATCCTCTACCGTCGTCACAGTCGCAGTGTCGCCACCATTCTACAGTTATCCTCTACCGTCGTCACACTCGCAGCGTCGTTACCATTAGGGAGGAAATACTACCTTGACTACGAAAGCTTTTTAACGCCGCACTGATGAGACAAACCTTTATTATTAAACTCAATTAAGTGCAGGTTTTTCTACAGTGCATATCACCGCCGGAAGAATGGTCTTGGAGAAGATAATATTAACACATTCGGGGAATTTTTTCCTGTCATAATATCCTGATCGTTCGGGCAAAAAATATCAGAGTAATATGCCAAGAAAAGCCCTTTGGTACCATAATCCCGGCTACAGGAATAAAACTATGGTCAAATTCTTCACATTTTGCCATTTGCCATATCCCTGGCGTGAAGTTGAATAACATTAAATGAATCTCAAACTCATACATAGTTATGTGTTTATATTTTTTGAATAGTAGATACTTCTTTTGATATCTCGTCACCGACTTCGGCAGCGCATACTTCATGATTCACTGATTGTTCGTAATGGCACTTTTTTGTCCGGTCGCCGCCTTCGGGACGATCAGCAAACAACATTTATCAACTATTCTGAGCAATATTTTTGTTTAAATTTAACGTCATGAGCTGAATGAAGATTGATAGGAAATTATGAGTTAAGGGTATTTTTTGCAGCTATTCTCCCCCTCACCATAACTTACTATCGCCGCTATTCGCTCTAGGGTGTCGTAGTAAGTAGTACAACCGTCGCTCTAGGGTGTCGTAGCAAGTAGTACAACCGTCGCTCTAGGGTGTCGTAGCAAGTAGTACAACCGTCGCTCTAGGGTGTCGTAGCAAGTAGTACAACCGTCGCTGTAGGGTGTCGTAGCAAGTAGTACAACCGTCGCTCTAGGGTGTCGTAGCAAGTAGTACAACCGTCGCTCTAGGGTGTCGTAGCAAGTAGTACAACCGTCGCTCTAGGGTGTCGTAGCAAGTAGTACAACCGTCGCTCTAGGGTGTCGTAGCAAGTAGTACAACCGTCGCTCTAGGGTGTCGTAGCAAGTAGTACAACCGTCGCTCTAGGGTGTCGTAGCAAGTAGTACAACCGTCGCTCTAGGGTGTCGTAGCAAGTAGTACAACCGCATCAACGTTAAATCATCACGGAATAAAAACTATCCACGTAGAAAAAATATGTACTTTTATACATCAAAAAAACATGAAAGTTCATTCCAAAATGTATTTTGATTGAGTAATGCCACTCATTTATTGATTTCGTTCAGCTATCCGTGAAGACATCGTTCACGGTAGACCCATTCGTACGATACGCTTAAGAGCTATACCGCAACATTCAGACACATTCGCCCTATTTCAATGTGGTCCTCACGCGACACCCACGGCGGAGGAGCGATGCTCGACCACAGTTGCCGCGAATTGCACAAATTTAACTCCAGAGGGTTATTTTTAACTGGGGCAGCGATATATGCAGAGCGACAACGGAAATTCACGTTTTAACTCCAGAGGATTATTTTTAACTTGGGCAGCGATATTTGCAGAGCGACAACGGGTATTCGCATTTAGTACTGTGAGTAGGTCGTCGTCGTAGGGTCCAATATAGCGGCGATACTGCAAAGACTATTCTTTTACTAACATCATCAGTGAAGTGCAATGACCGTCCATAATTATCCTCTGTTTTAGTGAAAATAAAGAGCGGCTAAAAGCGGTTCGCAGGTAAGAACCTATTGCAATCTACTTCTTCTATGATGCACAAAGATTAGAAGCACGCAACATTTTAGTATTTCTTTAGTTTTGTACGGAAAGAGTTCATTGAAAGTTGGGAACCTCATTTGCGAGTCTGTAAAGCGGCGCAGACCGACCGGCTTGCGCTTGTTGTATAATCACCATCCATGAGTAATGAGCAAATTGTTAGTAATGAAATTAATGTTTATGAGCAATGGAATATCAAAGTAGATACTCATCGTACTTCTGATTGAGAGAGCTTGTAAGCCAAGTGTTTCTTAGTGTCATCACCGGACTCCTATCACGGGGGGCTCAGAAACCCGTGGACCTCATGCAGCTCCCCTAAGAATACGGACAGTTGCATGAGTGCAAAGGCAAGCTAAGGGTGTAGGTTCGTCGTGTCCTGTAGGTAGTCCCGTGAAAGGGTCCCGTGGTCCTGTGAATGAGCAAAAATCATAATGTATAGATAGATAGATACATTATTATTAGGTTGTGGGAAAGATTAGTTCTATATTAGCAGGTAGACGTCGTAATAAAATAAATGTATTTATAAATTTATTTCGACGCTCGTCTCTCTTCCAAAAGAGGCGCCATTGTCGTAGTGGCGGGAAGCTATCGAAAAGAAGCCAAGCGAACAAAGGTAAGCTACGTATCCCCAGGATGTGCCATGGGTGAGATTTCAATGCGTAAATACATCGAACTGTGTACTCCAGAAGACCATGGGATCGTTGTCAAATGGATAAATAAATCACACGGACGGTGATAATAGGCGGTGATAATGGGCGGTGATAATGGGCGGTGATAATAGGCGATGGTAATTATAGATGCGACGGCGGAACAGTTACGCTGGGTAAATACAACGCTTAACGTTGCCAGTACAGTGCCCATCGTGTTAGCAACAACCTGTTGCTATTACTGCACTTGGCAACAACCTGTTGTTATTAATGCACTTGGCAACAACCTGTTGTTATTACTGCACAATTGTTGCTAGGATATAACCGTTGGTGTTGTTATCATTTCACCACTGTTGCTAGGAAATAACGGTTGGTGTTGTTATCACTTTACCACTGTTGCTAGGAACTTGTGTTGTTGTCACTCCACCTCTGTTGCTGGGGTATAGCCGCTGTTGTGTGGTGGCGTGGCAACCGTTGCGGTAGCCACGCCACCACTGTCTCGATGATACTATTGCGGTTGCTGTCGCTCCTAAGAGCATGTGTTGCCTTTGACTCATGCTCTCAATGCCTTCCATCAGGCAACAGAATAAATAAATTTAGTAGGAATCAAGTCTGTGTAAACTCAGTATGACTGACATGATGACCGTACTTGAAAAGAACGTGTGGGGATGCCCATTTTTTCAGAATTTGTCTGTATCACGTGCCTACTGCATTTCTATGTCTAATGCTGATACTGTATACATTACATGAGTGCCTTCATACATCACTGTCTGGATACCTGCTGCAGTGTCTTACAGTAGCACTGCTTGGATACACGATGAAAAATCACGATTTCATATTCGGATACATGCTACAGTGCCTCAGAAAATCACGAGAGGATCCATGCAAGTTTCCCTGCCATTTTGTCCGACTTCTGCTAGTAATTGTCCATCGATGTGCTCTGTAGATGTTCTTAGATACGATATTCCAGTGCAACACTGCAGGCATTCAACGTTGTGTGTACACTTGTAATCAGTGGCCATTTACAGGGCTAGCTGGATATTACAGGGCTAGCTGGATATTACACGGCTACCTCGATATTACAGGGCTAGCTGGATATTACAGGGCTAGCTGGATGTCACAGATCTAGCTGGATATTACAGGGCTAGCTGAATATTACAGGGCTAGCTGGATATCACAGGGCTAGCTGGATATTACAGGACTAGCTGGATATTACAGGGCTAGCTGGATATTACACGGCGACCTCGATATTACAGGGCTAGCTGGATATTACAATACTAGCTGGATATTACAGAGCTGGCTGGATATTACACGGCTACCTCGATATTACAGGGCTAGCTGGATATTACAGGGCTAGCTGGATATAACAGGGCTGGCTGAATATTACACGGCTACCTTGATATTACAGGGCTAGCTGGATATTACAGGGCTAGCTGGATATTACAGGGCTAGCTGGATATTACAGGGCTAGCTGGATATTACAGAGCTAGCTGGATATTACGAGGCTAGCTGGATATTACGAGGCTAGCTGGACATTACAGGGCTAGCTGGATATTACAGGGCTAGCTGGATATTACACGGCTACCTCGATATTACAGGGTTAGCTGGGTATTACAGGGCTAGCTGGATATTACAGGGCTAGCTGGATGTTATAGGGCTAGCTGGATATTACAGGGCTAGCTGGATATTACAGAGTTAGCTGGATATTACAGGACTAGCTGGATATTACAGGGCTAGCTGGATATTACACAGCTACCTCGATATTACAGGGCTAGCTGGATATTACAGGGCTAGCTAGACATTACAGGGCTGGCTAGATATTACACAGCTACCTCGATATTACAGGGCTAGCTGGATATTACAGGGCTAGCGGGATATTACAGGGCTAGCTGGATATTACAGGGCTAGCTGAATATTATAGGGCTAGCTGGATATTACAGGGCTGGCTGGATATTACACGGCTACCTCGATATTACAGGGCTAGCTGGATATTACAGGGTTAGCTGGATATTACATGGCTAGCTGGATATTACATGGCTACCTCGATATTACAGGGCTAGCTGGATATTACAGGCTACCTCGATATTGCATGGCTACTTCGATATTACAGGGCTAGCTGGATATTGCAGGGCTAGCTTGATATTGCAGGGCTGGCTGGATATAACACGGCTACCTCGATATTACAGGACTAGCTGGATATTACAGGGCTAGCTGGATATTACATGGCTGGCTGGATATTACACGGCTACCTCGATATTACAGGGCTAGCTGGATATTACATGGCTAGCTGGATATTACAGGGCTAGCTGGATATTACAGGGTTGGCTGGATATTACACGGCTACCTCGATATTACAGGGCTAGCTGGATATTACAGGGCTAGCTGGATGTTACACGGCGACCTCGATATTACAGGGCTAGCTGGATATTACAATACTAGCTGGATATTACAGAGCTGGCTGGATATTACACGGCTACCTCGATATTACAGGGCTAGCTGGATATTACAGGGCTAGCTGGATATTACAGGACTAGCTGGATATTACAGGGCTAGCTGGATATTACACAGCTACCTCGATATTACAGGGCTAGCTGGATATTACAGGGCTAGCTAGACATTACAGGGCTGGCTAGATATTACACAGCTACCTCGATATTACAGGGCTAGCTGGATATTACAGGGCTAGCGGGATATTACAGGGCTAGCTGGATATTACAGGGCTAGCTGAATATTATAGGGCTAGCTGGATATTACAGGGCTGGCTGGATATTACACGGCTACCTCGATATTACAGGGCTACCTCGATATTACAGGGCTAGCTGGATATTACAGGGCTAGCTGGATATTACAGGGCTAGCTGGATATTACATGGCTACCTCGATATTACAAGGCTACCTCGATATTACATGGCTACTTCGATATTGCAAGGCTAGCTGGATATTACAGAGCTAGCTGGATATCACAGGGCTAGCTCGATATTACAGGGCTAGCTGGATATCACAGGGCTAACTGGATATCACAGGGCTAGCTGGATATTACATAGCTACCTCGATATTACAGGGCTAACTGGATATGACAGGGCTAGCTGGATATTACAGGGCTAGCTGGATATTACATGGCTAGCTGGATATCACAGGGCTAGCTGGATATTACAGGGCTAACTGGATATTACAGGGCTAGCTGGATATCACAGGGCTAGCTGGATATTACATAGCTAGCTGGATATCACAGGGCTAGCTGGATATTACTTAGCTAGCTGGATATCACAGGGAAAGCTGGATATCACAGGGTTAGCTGGATAGTACATGGCTAGCTGGATATCACAGGGCTAGCTGGATATTACAGGGCTAGCTGGATATTACAGGGCTAGCTAGATATCACAGGGCTAGCTGGATATTACAGGGCTAGCTGGATATCACAGGGCTTGCTGGATATTACAGGGCTAGCTGGATATCACAGGGCTAACTGGATATCACAGGGCTAGCTGGATATTACATAGCTACCTCGATATTACAGGGCTAACTGGATATGACAGGGCTAGCTGGATATTACAGGGCTAGCTGGATATTACATGGCTAGCTGGATATCACAGGGCTAGCTGGATATTACAGGGCTAACTGGATATTACAGGGCTAGCTGGATATCACAGGGCTAGCTGGATATTACATAGCTAGCTGGATATCACAGGGCTAGCTGGATATTACATAGCTAGCTGGATATCACAGGGAAAGCTGGATATCACAGGGTTAGCTGGATAGTACATGGCTAGCTGGATATCACAGGGCTAGCTGGATATTACAGGGCTAGCTGGATATTACAGGGCTAGCTAGGTATCACAGGGCTAGCTGGATATTACAGGGCTAGCTGGATATCACAGGGCTTGCTGGATATTACAGGGCTAGCTGGATATCACAGGGCTAGCTGGATATTACAGGGCTAGCTGGATATCACAGGGCTAGCTGGATATTACACGGCTACCTCGATATTACAGGGTTAGCTGGGTATTACAGGGCTAGCTGGATATTACAGAGCTAGCTGAATATTATAGGGCTAGCTGGATATTACAGGGCTAGCTGGAAATTACAGAGTTAGCTGAATATTACAGGGCTAGCTGAATATTACAGGGCTAGCTGGATATTACGAGGCTAGCTGGATATTACGAGGCTAGCTGGACATTATAGGGCTAGCTGGATATTACAGGGCTAGCTGGATATTACACGGCTACCTCGATATTACAGGGTTAGCTGGGTATAACAGGGCTAGCTGGATATTACAGGGCTAGCTGGATGTTATAGGGCTAGCTGGATATTACAGGGCTAGCTGGATATTACAGAGTTAGCTGGATATTACAGGGCTAGCTGGATATTACTGGGATAGCTGGATATCACAGGACTAGCTGGATATTACTGGGCTAGCTGGATATTACAGGGCTAGCTGGATATCACAGGGCTAGCTGGATATTACAGGGCTAGCTGGATATTACAGGGCTAACAGGATGTTGAAGAGTACTCTAATTCCGAACCTGGAACGACTCGTGCAGTATCTCATACTAAGGGTATCGTCTATTTCTTATTTTTCTCTTCTTACATATATTATATGTTACATTATTTCACAGTCATCCTTATTACCCCCCCTCCCCCCCCTTCGTAATTTAGTTTATCTTTTGCAACATTGATGATGTCCAATAATGTGCAGAAATGTTTACTGTACATGTACATACCGAATAAATTATCCCTAAAAATGCTGATCGACAGTATATTGTGTAGATACAGAATGAAAGGAGCTGATTGGCAGTGTATCTGTGATTAAATATAGAATAGATCCATACGGAATAGTTTTTTCCTGTACGCAACGACCTATCAGAAACAGTCAGCGATAGACGGAAGTGTAGCAGGAAACTGTTAGGCGACTGTCATAATAAATACCTCGCTTTCCGAGTCGCCTCGCTAGTCTCGTGAGGGGGACAACTCCACTCCAGAATACTGATAAATGCTGATTACAAACCATCAAATTGGTGTATTTTTTAATGACTTGCGAGCGTGTAATATCCTTATAATATCTTCATTGTTTCTTCTAGGCCCAAACAAGCTATAGAAATGACACAGTATGCCACTATGCACTCACTATCATGTTTAGTCTACAAATCGGAATTATCGCTCTTTTTTTATTGTAAGGCATCTTTCTTAATTGTACCTGTGCAAAATGAATGCACCACTTTGTAATACAGGCTAACGCAGTCTGGGCTGACGCTGCGAGGACGGCGGCCAATTTTAAACTACGAAAGGCACGCGTACCTGCGCTGGCAATTGAATACTTTTGCGATGGGTTGTCCACAGCAACCTCTGAGCTCTGGGCACAGGGATAAAGAAGACGAACTTGGTATTTTTCATCCAACTCAATTTCACTCATGTATGTTAAGCTGAACAAGAAGCTTTCGCTTTTGATAAACATTATTAAAGCAAAGTTTCCCTTATGTCAAGACTGGTTGGGAATAGAAGCAGACTCATAGGACTAGAATCCTTTTGAGCCTGAACTGTGAACTGAACTGTGACTGTCCGGCCTATGTATTTCTGAAGAATACGGCACGGATGTGAGCTCTCCTCGTGTTATTCTGGCCCGCACAATACAGGCCATCCACGAAACGCTAGTAGATAACAAGCCCTGGCTAACCAACGATAAAGTAGTAGGTCTCCCATAGGTTGTGGGGGGCGCCGAACTCTGGAAATGTGTGTGCATATGTCTCTGTGCACATGTGTGTTACTG
>SDVV010042665.1:0-10320 GCA_016164225.1 Gammarus roeselii
TTATATATATACATAAAAATATGTAAAATTTGGTTTGCGTAGAAGTCTGATACAACCTAAATAATTGTTCCTCGAGTATCTGACCTGCTTCAATCATTTTATGACAACACTGGTAGCGTTTGTCTCTTCCTTGACCTGCGTGCTGTTGAAAGAATAATTTGTTGGCAAAGTTACAAGCCTGTGGTGTTTGTGAAACCGTTTCCTCACTGGTTGGGAATCATTCGTTCGATGGTGATCGAAATATGCTCTGCATAGACACAAAATCTGACGAGAGTCTTAGGCCGATGGTCTTCAAGAAAGAGTCTTAGGCCCCTCTACATAATAATTTTCATCAATTACATATCACAAGTTTAATTGAAAAGTGTCCTATTTGCTGATGATGCTGACTTTTCTGCTCAATTTGGCAACTTAGACCAAGCCGTTGTTTGTGGTTAACCATTCGTATTGAATCTTTCAATGTGAATAGCAAGTAACAAGCTCATTGTCCGGGCAAGTTAAACTTAATTCTTTATTGTCACACCTCGACATTACTCTCAACTGCCTAATGTTCAGTCATGGCGATGTGATTAGAATGTTTGTCTCATATTAATTATCTTGGATTCATTAAATGCGATTAGCTGATCATTGAGCTGATCATTGGGCCCTGCTATTTCGGTGGCATTATAGTTACAAGCACTCCCATTAGATACAACCAATCGTCATCCGGGACCGAGTTCATGAGAGCAAAATTAATCATGTCCGAGTTATCTTCAATAAAATTAGTTGTGTTCTTCTTTCGTTTAAAATGAAAAAAAAAGTTATATACTGTTCACACAGACCATTGGTTTGTCTATGGAATTTTGTCTATTGTGTAATTTTAGAAAGTCTACCACATTTTTTCTCGAAGATTTTTCGTTTCTTCTTGAGTGACTGCGATGATGACTGCTTTTTGAGACGTAAAGTTCTCATCAAATATATCTATGGCGAAATTCCCGATTGAATGCACCTTAGGTAAGAGTGAGTAATGGATAAATTCACCGTCTCCAATGTATTTCAATATTAAAATCCATTCCGAAATTTTCAGTCGAGCCGTTTCTGACTGTGTCGTTAAAGTTGCAATCAAGAAGTTTGCTTGGTCTGGGCTTGAAAACCCTTGCGTTGTGATCTGTTCAATATATTATGTATGCTTTTATAAGCCATTAATAGACAACTTGACCTTTGTGGCCTTATCTTACATGCCGCATAAGTTTGTTTTGTAGGTTTGATTCTGTTGTATTATGTGACTTATGTAATAAAACTCAACAATTACTGTCTTTAAAGAAAAAAGTGATAACGTCTGCTATACAGGTTCAACAAATGTATTTATTTAGACGCTGACTAAATTTTATCGCATGAGATACGTAATATAATGGTTTCAATTTTAAAGATTTAATTTTTTAAGAGTGTGTGTAGAAAAACGAGAGGCCCTACTAAAATAAAATAGAGAAATTGAATGCTTTCTCATGGAAACATTTATATTGGATTAGGATTATAGTTGCAAACAACTATCAAAATTCATTGAAGGAAAAGGAGATCTGTTGAGCTACGAAACATTCACGTCCTCTCAATGTTAGGACGATTAAAATTATGACGATTGTGAGGTGTCACATCTTTCTTTTGTAGTGGAACAAAGCACTGCACAGTATTAACAATATAATAATATTATAATATGATCTTAGTGTACATACACTCACCGAGTGTTCCTCCTCCTCTCTATTGCATTGCAGGGAGGATCGTCATCGTTGGCGGGAGGGCTGCAGAATTGATGCCACAAGCCCCTTACAGCGTAGCTCTGTTTGGGCCCGCGCTGCCGCCGTTCCCTGTCGCAGTGTGGGGCAACACACTGTCACGAGCAGCAAACAGGGTTTACAGCTGTGGAGGAGTCGACGGTAGCAACAAGAAGTGTTGGGTCATCGATACAAAGACGGACGCCGCCTGGCGATCGGTTGATATTCCGTGGGTGTTGGAGTTCCACAGCGCGGTAGTTGTACAGGACGAAATTTGGTTTTTCTCTAACTCAAAGCTTCGCATTTTCCACACACTGAATTCTACCATTAAGTTTCGTGAAATTAGCATGGGGTTCAATTTCAGCACACATATTTGCGCGGTAGCACATGGCGCGAAGACCTTCGTGATAGGTGTTGGCGGAGAGGAAAGGGAAGTCTATGTCAATACCGATCACAGCAAACCTAAACAATGGAAGAAATTCTCCACGCTGCTGCAGGGGAGAAGGAAGTTCGGCTGCCTCGTCTTTGGAGAAGAGGTGTTTGTGACGGGAGGGAGGATTCCGAGCACCTCTACCCTTCTGTCGTCTGTTGAGGCGATCAGCCTTGTGAACGGGGCTGTGCGCAGCCTCAGCCCCATGGGTGATGTGAGGTCTGGCCATAATATGGCCATCGTCGAGGGCCAACCTGTTGTGCTGGGAGGGGGGAATGAGACTGCAATGACTACAATTGAGACTTATAATGTACGAATCAGTTCGTGGGAGACCCTGGGGTATTCTCTGAGGGAACCACGAGAGTATTTTGGCCTTACGCAGTACCTTCCTTGAGGGATGAATCTGTCGTGCGAGGTGTTTTCAGTTACAAAATTAAGATAAAATGCAATGAGAGGTAAATTGTTTTTATCTAATTAGCTTCATTCATACATGACCTAGTGGAAATGCGCTTCTCTTAACAACCAATCAATTTATCATTGGTACCAGAGTCAGTCGAGGTGATATAAAGTGGCCTTTTGCTAGGTATGATCCAGTCAATGTGAGAGTCGCCAAAAAAATATTTCCTTTCATTTTCGGATGCTATTGTCATGATAAATTGGAACTGCCGGGAACCGGATTGACAATGTCTTATGTCAGTTATCGTTGAACAGCGTTGATAATCAGGCAAACAGCCATGATTGACGATGTCTTATGTCAGTTATCGTTGAACAGCGTTGATAATCAGGCAAACAGCCATGATTGACGATGTCTTATGTCAGTTATCGTTGAACAGCGTTGATAATCAGGCGAACAGCCATGATTGACGATGTCTTATGTCAGTTATCGTTGAACAGCGCTGATAATCAGGCGAACAGCCATGATTGACGATGTCTTATGTCAGTTATCGTTGAACAGCGTTGATAATCAGGCAAACAGCTTTGTGAGAGTTTTTTATTTAGCTTTAGTTCAGTTATCACATTACTATTTTATTTGGCTTTGATAAGAGATTTTATGGACCTGGGAAACTTTCCCCCATGAACGTATTCGAGCTCGTTTAATATTGATATTATTGGCCCATGTAGGAAATTCTTCATATACATATTTGAGTAGCCGTAATATGAGATGCTTAGATATGAACATCTGGCATCTTCGGGATTCTCTGCCTGAAATAGGATTTTAAAAACTTTCAATCAATATTAGAGATGCATCTTAATGATTAACTCCTGCATTCGAAAGTCAAACCCACGTCCACCATATTAATTACGATCATGCTAGATCGTAAACAGTCCGGAAAATATAAGGATGTTCTAAAAAATGTGTCGAGGTAATTTTTGCGTCGGGGAAAATCGAGTTTAAATAAAAATAGCGTGGATACAAGCTCCAATTGAAATGTTTTGTTAGCTAATTAAAAAAAATATAAGTGGCAAAGTTGTAGCTTTCGTAACCATTTTCTTTAATTAGATTAACATCTAATGACCATTAATATCAGTTTGATTGTGTGGTTTTGATTTATTATTTAACACGGAAGCGTTCACTTCAACTGGTGCCGTCAATGCAACTATAGCTTTTGTGTATGGTAACAGAGTTTGAATGTCGTCACTGGTTCCATCTGGCAGCAGCGCTGTCTGGCAGCAGCGCTGTCTGGCAGCAGCGCTGTCTGGCAGCAGCGCTGTGTTGCTGTTCATTAAGTGGCGCGAGCCAGGTTTTGACGTCAATTTCTTTCTATTTATTGTTTACTTAGCTTTCTGTTCAATAAATGCTAATGCTTTTGGTTGTCCGTTGTTGGGGCGTCCGTTGGACGCCCCCTCCCATGACCCCAACTCGGCCAGGGAGAGGTGTCTAGCTTTGTTGTCCTTTGCAATAGAAATCAGATCATTAAATGTGTTTCATTCCGTCCTTTGATTCAGCCCAGCCAACGCATTGCACGTAAACTGATTTGATTCATAAATTAGGAAGCCATGATTTCATTGAATAGTATAATTACTTGGAGATGGTTTAATGTATCAGAATTAAAAAATAGGTATCGAGTCGGTTCAAATGACCTATAATAATTTGTTCTTCTAATTTATTATTTCGGCTTAAATGTGGTCTTGCATAAACAATCCTTGCAACCATATATAAGGCAACGTACTGAGCATAGCATTGTCGAGATCAATGAATCAATCGTAAAAAAAAAATCAAAGCATTAAACAATAGTTATTTACATCATTTAACATTGTTAGTTAAATTACAAAACACAACCGCAGCAATTTATAATTCAATTACTTAGATCCCATCTGTCATGGATTCGCCTCTTTGGGATGCGCCGCAGCCTCCTCCTCAATCGGTCCAGGTGCTTGGACAACCATGGCTCAGTGGATTGTATGGTCAAAACAGTCCCAGTTCCCGTTTCTTGTCACGTGGGTTAGAAAACTTCCACTTCCAAAATTCCCCTAGAAAGGTGGCCAATATTACGGGCCATCAAAAAAAGATTGTCATTTTATTTCCGTATATTTATTATTTTCTGTAATTTTTAATGTGAACAAGGTTTCAAAGCATGATATAAGTCAACATTTGACATAAAAAATGTAGATCACTTTTTGAGCAGTATTTTTTTAAGCTTTGTGTACTAAAGATGAGTCTTTACTTCGATTTTTGCATTTCATTTCATTGATATTTCCTCCAAACGAATCGCCGCGCACATACAACAATATAAACTTATATAAATAGATAAAAGCAGGTTTAAATAGTAACGCTAAAATTCTATTCTAGCATGGCGTTTATGTTATTTCATTATAAGCCATATGCTTTGACTAATAAATCTGTAACCCTGTCTCCGTCTTCAGAAAACCCAACGTATTGTGAGCGAAAAGGGATTGGATACTGCAACATTGCATTTCCTGGCGGACATTTTATGGAACTACTTTCCCGTAGAAAATTTACTTCTAAGCAGAAACTATGTAAAATTTGGCCAACAATCCTACGCCGAAAATATTTTTGCATTGTATCTTTAGTATTTGATGAAATTGATATTCTTGTTAATCTATTCAGCTAAATTAATCCTACGTTATCATGCTCTGAATTACTACATACAGTCGAATCACTTGTTGCTTTTCTTGTTCCTCCACCGTCTCAATTCTTAACGTACTTCGCATTTTTCTGGACAGCAGATGATGCTTTCTCTACCTACACAGAAACATCCCGATTGGGTATCAACTAAAGTTTCAAGCAGATGAGTTTGCCAAAAACAATTGTGCTCTACCGAAGTTTCAAAAGCATGCTGTGGTATCTATAATTTGCTGGCTGCCTAAGTGTTGAGACTTGATAACGTAATAACGTTTCTGGTCGTAACACCAAATAAATGCGCAAAATTTATGTTATGCCCGTTGCTGTTGGTGCACATGCATGGCGAACATCAGTGGTGGAGTCTCTAAAACGAAAATGTCCGTTACGTAATTTGGTATGTCAATTTTTAGTGCTTGATTCCCGGTGCTGTAAACTTTGATTAGGCAGTTTGAATTAGTTTGTGGAACAGAAACATTTCTTTCTGAGGCAAAACGTGACACGATCACGGATATGCTCTGCTCTAGCATAACCACTCTACCATAAGCCTAGTAAATGGACTTTAATCATGTAACTATGGAAGAATTCGTTCCTGGCCGCTGAAGAAGGGAAGATCTAGCCAGAAAGGTCTCCTTGAAATGACTCCTCAAATAATGTGCTCCGACTGAATGGTTGAAATGATTGGGAAGCATCAGTAAACAGGGGAGTCGATTCCTAATGCCAATGGTGTTCCAAAATTAAACCGGATCGCCCATGATTGGGTCTGTACGTCCCTGAAAAGTAATTTTTTCATATGAATCAGCCTCCCATAATCACGCTACGTAGACCAAAGGGAGAGAATGGAATAGCCGGTGTTTGAAAATAATTTATTCACTTTATTTTGTCGGGGGTGAGTGTTGGGCCTCGAGAGTGTTGGCTGCTGGAAGGTCATCAATCAGAGAAGGGGCTTCGTCGTCAATAGTGAAGAGAAGGAGCGAGCGATGTTTCAAGCTATTATGGGTTTTCATGAGGTGCCACGGTGTTAAAAAAATCCACTCATACTTTGGTCTTTCATAACGACGAGTTCTTCATACTCTGGCTGGATTAAGACTGCAGCATCTATAACACTGTGAATTGTATCAAAACTATATTATAATATTAACCTTCTTGTGGATTTACTTGCTAATCGTGTTGCACATGTTTTCGATTTGGTAATATTCAAACAGATGAAAGCCTAGAAACTTTTCCCCTCAACAGAACGAATTCGCACAAGCAGAATCCCGATTGACGCATTGTACATAGTCATCGTATGATCCTATCGCAAAGTAAACACGTTTAAGCAACTATTTCTTCTAGTCAGATGGTTCTAAACAAGAGAATAGAGATTGATGTTACTATATGATGTACTTTTAACAGTGGCGCTAGCAACGTATTTTTTTTATTAGAAACATAAACAAACGATTCCGAATTTGTGGCCTGTATTTCTTTATTTTCTAACACTACTTCTTTAAAACACAGCTAGAGTAAATTTCTGACATCAGTTTCCAATTCAAGATGCGGAGTCAACAACATGATTTTTCAAATGCTTCAACACTTGATGAAATTGCATTTTAGTCTCTTGACTTACTCCACTATGTATGTATGTTATTGCTCCACTTCGAATATTTATTTACATAACATTAACAGTTTGAATACACTTCTCCAATTTTGATCTAGCAAATATCATTTTGCAGAGGTTTAAATTCCAGCACCTTATCGATATATCCATTTTATGTTTGGATATCTCAATTTTATGTTTGGAAGAGACTCAGCAGGTAGCTTCCGAAAGAACTAATCCACTTCATTTGTTGCAAATTTTTCTTTATGTGGAGCAGTTTCACGTGATGTTAGGTTCAAAGATTTAGTCAAACTAACCTAACCAACCCAGGCAATAATTATGTATTTTCATACAAGTTTTTTCATGGTTATACATGATATTTATTCATTAATTTATGAGTTATTCATATCAAGTCACTCCATTTCGTTTTTTTTTTTGCAACTCTTTTTGAATATTACACACCATGTAGACACATACACCCTTTTGTATGTATAAACGAGGACAGTGCTAACACCATGCTCGCATATCAACTTTTGTATGCATATACAGGATCGGTATCGGCAGCAGCATGTACACACATATATACTCAATATAGCTTAGGGCTGAATAGAGAAGATTTAAACATTATTGTTGTTGCACTTAGCTGTTGACATAGGATACTAGCCTTGTTTTTTCACCTGTCACAATACAAAATAGTTAACATTTGTAACAATTTGCTGCAGATTTATGATCTGAGAGGTCAGCCAAAATTATCAAACGTAGCATTCACTATACGTCTGACATTTTTCATTCGTGTGTGTGTATGTGTGTGTGTGCGTGTGTATGTGTGAGTGTATGTGTGAGTGTGTAAATACTCATGTAGGGTAATTCAGTCTTTGATTTATGCTTTATGCATATCAAATCTGTCCACTTGACTCTACATTTGATCTATCATTACCAGTTTGGATGCACTCTTCCAATTTTATCATATGCAGATACAGACACCAGGCCGTACCCCCGAAGAGAGGGGGGTGGTCGACGGCAAGGCACGCATCACACCCTCATACGCTCATATTCCCACGACTTAGCTTTTTTGTGCTAAAGGGTCCGGCCGGTAACCCCGCAACACACACTCTGGGTCCCGAGTGCGGTCCGAGGATCCGTTGTCGGCAGCAGGGCCCGATAGTTTTCACTGGTTTACCCCCGTCGCGTCATAGTGGCCGCGCCCCCCACCCACCCACCCACAACCATTCCGACAACCGACAACGGGATGCAAAGGGCGAGAAAGCACATCAAAGCAGCGTCAAGATCAACCATTCACAGCCATTCCCCACTCACGCCTGTTCCATGCACGCTCTCTCGCTACTCCCACATTCATGTCTCTCCTTCCTAACGCCTGCTTCACACCATCCATCCACCCAAACTTCGGTCTACCTCTAGGCCTGCGACCACTCGTCTCCGCAATTATCACCCTTTTTACTAATTTCCTTTTATCCATCCTCTCCATGTGCGCGAACCATCTCAGAACACGCGAATCCACTGTGTTCTCCAACTTCTTCACAATCCCTGTTCTGATTCGAACCACGTCGTTGGTGATCCGGTCTCTCAGCGTTACTCCAGCCATGCTCCTCAAACATTTCATCTCGAAAACATTCAACCTTCTTTACTCCTCTGCTCTCACCCCCAAGTCTCAGCTCCGTAGAGCACAGTTGGGACAACAACACCCTCATACAGCCCTCTCTTTGCATCCATCCCCAACGTCCTAGAGCTCATTACACTCTTCAGTGCACCCAACACTTTACACATCTCCTTCACTCGCGCCTTCACTTCAGTTTCCACTAGTTCAGTTTTATCCACATGGGAGCCCAGATACTTGAAACACTGAACTTCCTCCAAGAGCTCTCAATTTAAGGGGACACTAATTTTGCTCGCATCGACAGTCCTCGAGCATCTCATTACTTTATATTTTTTCACGTTCACTCTCACACACTCTACTAAACTCAGACACTATTCTACATAGCTTCTTCTCTCAATCCGTAACCAGCGCCTTATTATCCGCAAATAGCAACTTGTTCAACTGCCAACTACGCCCATTCACTTCCACCAGTTCCAAGCCACGATCCAGCACACTCGCGTTCACCTCCCTGACCACTCCATCCATATAGAGGTTGATCAGCCAGGGAGACATCACGCAGCCTTGTCTCAGTTCCACTTTCACTGGGAACCAATCACTCCCCTCGCTTCCCACTCTGACACATGATCGGCTGCCAACATAGAAATTCTGCACCGCTTTCAACAGATGTCCACCCACTCCATACAAACGCATCACTCTTCCCAGCGCTTCCCTGTCAATCCTGTCGTATGCCTTCTCCAGATCCATGAAGGCCCAGAACACATATTTTCCTCTTGCAAGGTACTTCTCACAGACCTGTCTTACTGCAAAAATCTAATTGGCACACCTCTACCACTCCTAAAGCCACACTGTTCCTCTCCAACTACGCAGTCCGTTCAGTCGTTAATGGTGGTCGTCCCCACTGGACTCGCGTTGCTTGTCTCTTTTTGTAACCAAGAACAATTTGAATAACAAGTCCTCCATTGAACAAACCCATCAACAAAAAATGAATGTTTTAGACGCGCAATTGAACTTGTCCTCCGCTAATCCTGATTCTGTTGTATTCAATCTCTCGGACTACTCTCGCACTAAACTCTCTCACTAAACTCTCTCTAAACTCTCGCGCTAAACTCTCTCACTAAGCTCTCTCTCAACTCTCTTACTAAACGAAAAAAATATATTCTCTCGTTTGGATTCGATTTTAGACTCCCAATCTTCAAACCTTCTTTTGTAGAACATATTTCGGCTTCCGAGAACATTTCTCTAATAACAAGAGGGTATGAAATCAGCGGTGAATTATCTAAGGATGACTTCCACTCACAATTGGAAAACATTGCTTGCAAATCATTCTATGACTTCTTACAGAAGAAGTCGTTTCACCAATTTTCAGGGAAGATGATTTCAAAATTCTGAACAAATTGAAATCCATGAGAAATCCGATTTTCTTAAAACCGGACAAGAGCAGAGGTATCGTGATAATGAACAGAGCAGACGACTTGCGAAAAATGGACTCTATACTAAACGACTTGACTAAATTAAAAAAATTGACTCATTCAGATCCATTCAAAGGGACCCTCACTTCAGAAGATCGCATAAATAGGCTTCTCCGAGATCTGAAGAGTAGTGGAAGCATAACACCAGAACCATTCAATGAACTGTTCATTGGTGCCTCAGCCCCTGGTACCCTGTACGGTACAGCGAAGGTCCACAAACCGGGCACTCCGCTCCGACCAATACTCGCAGCATACGATTAGGCATCAGTAGAGTATATGTGTCCGAAACGCGGATGTGAAGAAATTAGATAGGAAAAAATTATAGCTACGAAACGCGGATGTGAAGGAATTAGATAGGCCAAAATTATAGCTACGAAACGCGGATGTGAAGAAATTAGATAGG
>SDVV010042666.1:0-10320 GCA_016164225.1 Gammarus roeselii
TTACCAAACATCGGGCTTCATTACTGTACAAATTACGCACGCTAAAGAGGCAATACTCGGACATTACGAGTGTTTACAGTCACAACGGTGTTGTTGGGTGCAAGATTAGAGGTTGTGAACGCCCAGTTACTGTGCACGAAGTGACCGATGTAAATAAGATTGAACTGAAAATGCTCAACTCAATAACAAGTTAAACGTGGTAGCGAATATCCCTTTGAACATCGATATTGTCCTATAATTAGTTTTCCATGGCTTTCCTAGATGACTTGAACGTCGATAATTTTTATTTTAGTGAACCAGACTGTTCTTACTTTGATGCAAATTCTTATAGATCTGTGTCTGCTGAAGATTCATCATCCATGCACGTAATTCATTTCAATGTGCGCTCGGTTAACAAAAACTTTGATGAGTTCCAGTTGTTTTTGGCGTCGCTTAAGACAAAGTTCCATGTAATCATTTTGTCAGAGACTTGACTAGATGATGCCGCTCACTGGGTTCATTTGCCGGGGTATAAAGCCTATCACACGGTACGTAGCATTAAAAAAGGTGGAGGAGTCTCAATTTTGGTTGATGAAAACAAATTCCTCATTGTTGCCAAAATTTTCTGTTATATGTGAGGAATTTGAGGTCTGTGCAATAAGTCTTCATATTAGGGGGAAAATTTTCAATATTATTGGTGTTTATAGACCTCCAGATCGCCAAGTAACTGCCTTTATTGAGAAATTTTTCAATATGCTCAATGTTGATGACGTGTCTAAACTTAATTCTCTTGTGTTAGGTGATTTCAATATTGATATGAGTGCTGCCAATGCACCTGAAAGTACGAATACCTACATTGACGAGTTTAGAGCCTCGCATTTTATTCCTTTTATCTCAGTCCCTACCCGTGTAACTGACAACCCTGCGACTCTGATCGATCATATTTGGTTTAATGCATTATATCCTTGCAAGTCAGGTGTCTTCTCAATTAACTTGACAGATCACTTTCCAGTATTTGTGTCCATTCCTAATATTTTAAAAAATGATAACGAAATTATTACCTCTAAATTCAGATGTCATGGGCAAAATAATGTGATAAATTTCAGAAGCAGAGTTATGGAAGGCATTAGAGAACTGAATATCACTGGCATCGCCGGTCGGTGTTAATGAAAAATATGAGCAATTTGCAAAAATCATGTTTATTGCGTACAATATAAGCTGTCCAGTTGCTGTAAAAAGATTATCTGTTAAAAGAGCTCTCAGTCCATGGATAACTAAAGAATTATTAAACTGTATTTCCCGGAAGCATGAACTGTATCGCTTGTCTAAGGAGGATTCCAGCTTTACCGATGAATATAAAGAGCACAGGAATAGTTTGTCGTCCTCAATTAATTCCGCCAAAAAACATTACTACTGGAACAAATTTACCTCTTGTATAAATAATGCAAAGAAAACTTGGAAGGCCATCAATGAAATACTAAGTCAGAAATCTAAAAATAGTAATGTTGCTAAGATTTCGATTGGTGGAACTGTTACAGAGGACCCATCTATAATTGCCGATGAATTTAATATACATTATGTATCTATTGCTGACAAGCTGTCCAGGGACATACCTGGTTCCAGTAAAAATCCTACAGAGTATGTTAAGAGAAGCATTTCTTCTTTTGTTTATATTCCAACCGATGAAAGTGAAATAGTAAATATTATAAATTCTTTTAAATCAAAAAATTGCAACCTTGACTCAATTCCGAGTTTTATGTATAAACATGTTTCAGATATTGTCTCCTGTTATTGCTTTACTAATTAATTCATCTTTTGAGGAGGGCATTTTTCCCGATGTTTTGAAAATCTCCAGAGTTATGCCTATTTATAAAGCGGGTCCAAGAGATAAAGCGATTAATTACCGTCCTTTCTCTATATTAGATTTCCTCGAAGAAAAAATTGAAAGGACATAGTGTAATAGATTGATGAAGTTTTTCAAAAAATATAATACAATTTGTGATCAGCAGTTCGGCTTTAGGCAAGGTCGGTCTAGCAGTGACGCTATTTTGCAGTACTCTGAATCAATATATTCAGCATATGATGCGTCCGAGTACGTCATCTCAGTTATGCTGGACCTATCTAAGGCCTTTGAGACCGTCGACCATACCATACTCCTGAGAAAGTTGGACCTGCTTGGTGTTCGTGGTATTGTGCTGCAGTGGTTCAGTTCATATCTTACCGACCGTAAACAATACGTACATACTAATGACAGTTCCTCCTCCCTGTTACCTGTCAGTAGTGACGTGCCACAGGGATCAATACTCGGTCCTCTACTATTCAGTCTTTACATTAATGATATGCATGCCTGCACCAGTAAATTAAACTGTATCCATTTCGTTGATGACATGACCTTGTTCGTCCGTGGTCCAAACCTAAAAGATCTTTGTGATAGAGTTAATGATGAATTAAAACTTGTGGATACGTGGCTCTGTTCCAATCGACTTTCCCTAAACATTGACAAGACTGCATGTATGGTGCATACCAATAGAGATATGAGCTCACTGGTGCCAATACAAATTAGAAACAAGCCCGTGAATAGAGTTAGCACAACAAAATTTTTGGGTGTTCATATTGATGATAAATTTAATTTTGCATACCATATCGGTGAAATTTGCAGTAAATTATCTAAATCGTGTGGCATAATTAAAAAGCTGAGCAATGTTCTCCCAAATCACACTCTTAAGAAGATGTACCTATCGCTGGTGTACCCTCACCTGGTGTATTGTGTGGAGGTGTGGGGAGGGGCGAGTGATGCGGCACTGGCTCGTCTGCGCTCACTACAGGATAGGATTGTTAAACTCTTGGGGTGTGGTAATGAGGACATTAGGTCTGATTGCGCAGAGCTTGGATTTATGCCCCTACCTGTCGTTTCTAAATATTTCACTGGTGTCAAGTTTTTTTAGTACTTCATTTCAAATCAGAGTACATTGTTCGAAGAAATTATTAACAAAAAATCAAACTAGCCACGATCAATTAACCCGTTTTAAGCAAAATATATGTCTAAACATTCCGCCAGTCAGAAAATCGAAGTGTTTTGACTCATTCAAATGTTCATTCGTTAGAATCTGGAATAGCCTCCCTTTGAACATCCGCACTTCTGGATCCGTGTTCACTTTTAAAGGAGCAATATCGTCAGTGGTTGCTTCAAGAACTGAATAGTATAGAATTTTAACAAAGTGTCTTAGGTTGTATATTGTGTTGAGTTTTTTGCATTTTAGAAATCTCCTTCCGTGGTTTTATGAATGTTGTGATCCTTTTTACATTTTTTTTATATTCATTGAATTTGGTATTATCCTTTATGCTTTGTCTTTTGATAAGTTTTCAACGTTGAGACTGGGTGCGTTGCCTGTTTTTTATGGAACATTGACTCTTGTTCGTGTTTTTGTGACATCGTCTTTTTGATCTTTTATAACATCGACTTCTGTGATCTCTTTTATTACTTTGACTATGTGATCTATATGACTTTATGAATTTTGTGCTGACTTCGTAACTTTTACTCCTGTGATCTGTTTTTATGACCTTTAACTGTGTTAATCTTTTATTATTGATTCAATTGATTCCTATTTTATACTGCCCGAATAGATTCTTCTAGCTAGGGGCTTGAATATCCTGTGTGTTTACCAAGATTTCAATAAAATTGTTATTATTATTATCCGGGTTAGTTCATGAATCTGGCATCACATAACAATCCACCAGCAAGACTGTAGGTGAGCCCATTTGAACAGTGTAGTCCGAGTCTGGTTAACACCGTTACACACTTGTCAAATAAAGGTGTTTCAAAGGTTTTTAACACACTTATACACATGCCAAATATATGTGTTTCATAGGTTGTCATTATAGATATCTCTGTGTAATACTGTGCCAGACATTATTTCATTCCGTGGTCATTTGACGTTGCGTATGTCTATAATTTGTGTTGGATTTTTTGTTTACATGGTTGGTGGACTTGACTGTCCTCCTACATAACTTTGTTTTCCTATTTTCTCTTCTTATAGTATCACAACAATTATCATTCACATTTGAGATGTACCAACATTATTAAAACAACATTGGTTCGTCTTCATTTCTATCTTGCATCACCTATAAGTCAATTAATGTCAATTAAATATCAAAGTTTGTATCATAAATTCTCTATGAAGATAAAGGAAGAAAGTTAATTACAATATCTCTACCGACACCGATACAGCGAGGATTTCTTAGTAACGATACAGCGATGACTCGTAGTAACGATGTAGCGATGACTCTCGTAGTAACTATGTAGCGACGACACCTTCCGGCATTGTTTACACTTTATCTTATCAGTGCCTCCCGTGTTAGTTCGACGGACTCTCTTAGCCTTCACTGATATGATAGTGCCTGATGGAAAGGAATTTCGCAGACCCAATTATGACTTGTTACCAAACGGATCACTGGCCGTCCGTTATTGTCCAAGTTATGACTGTTATACCGCAATTGGTTTATTAAACGGATTATAGACTTGAACCAATGACGCAGGAAAAGGTGTGAAGTGCCACGGATACACTGGATTTGATTTGATTTGGGCCTCATTTCCACCAGAGCCTCAACGTGAGTCATAATAGGCTCCCCCGTAGGGCGCGAGGATACACTGAATTCTGCCATCAGTTCTCAGAGGGTCTGAAATAGTTCAACTTTAATAATTATCCCCTTTTTTATTACATTGAAAGAGCCGATGTGTCCACGTTTGGGGTTAGTTTCTCTTTGACTAACCCCATCAGTCAATACTATTACTAACCCCATCAGTCTATACTATTACTAACCCCATCAGTCAATACTATTACTAACCCCATCAGTCTATACTATTACTAACCCCATCAGTCAATACTATTACTAACCCCATCAGTCTATACTATTACTAACCCCATCAGTCAATACTATTACTAACCCCATCAGTCTATACTATTACTAACCCCATCAGTCAATACTATTACTAACCCCATCAGTCTATACTATTACTAACCCCATCAGTCAATACTATTACTAACCCCATCAGTCTATACTATTACTAACCCCATCAGTCAATACTATTACTAACCCCATCAGTCTATACTATTACTAACCCCATCAGTCAATACTATTACTAACCCCATCAGTCTATACTATTACTAACCCCATCAGTCAATACTATTACTAACCCCATCAGTCTATACTATTACTAACCCCATCAGTCAATACTATTACTAACCCCATCAGTCAATACTATTACTAACCCCATCAGTCAATACTATTACTAACCCCATCAGTCAATACAACTACTTTGACAGGAAACCTACAATAACGGTGTGCTATGCACACATAAAAGTATCACCGTTGCTGTGTTATATGTATGTTGTCTAGCAGAAGAAGGCGTTTGGGGTAAACTTGAACGGTGTTGTAACCATAACAACTTGAAGAAAAAGTTCATTTAATGCACGTCGTTGTACGCTGAAGATAGGCGTACTAATCTACACGGTATTGAAATTTTGTTGCATTCGCTTCTGCAATTATAATGTCTTGTTTTGATTTGATTCCCACTACAAGCCTCTACTTTAAATGTTCATTGTAGATACCTGCTTGTTCTTCATGTACTCCAAAGATTATTCCCTTGTGCATTCCTGAAAATATTTTTTCCGTTTTCTTGGCTGCTAAATTCCTATTAGCTCTCGTGAGGTCCTATGAAAACCATTTGTAATATATTTCTGTTATTTTATGTTATTTTTCAGATAAATGGAAAGATATTTCAAACTTATGCCCACGTAACTTTTTTCTCCACATGAACTGTTCGTGCGTAGGCCTCTGTTCAACGGTTGTTCGTGCGTAGGCCTCTGTTCAACGGTTCCAGTAGTACGTCATGAATATCAGATCTCACGGTCGGATAATTCGGCTCGTTGCTCCAGATGCAGTCCGTGTGCTTCCAATTTAGCAGTAGTTACTGTTTAAAGGTTGAGCCGCAGGCGGTCCCCATTACTGCTCCGCCAAACACGCATTTCCAGCCTGACCACACTACTCACGTATGCCATTTCCAGCCTGACCACACTACTCACGTATGCCATTTCCAGCCTGACCACACTACTCACGTTTGCCATTTCCAGCCTGACCACACTACTCACGTATGCCATTTCCAGCCTGACCACACTACTCACGTATGCCATTTCCAGCCTGACCACACTACTCACGTATGCCATTTCCAGCCTGACCACACTACTCACGTATGCCATTTCCAGCATGACCAATCGGATGTCACGAGGACATCAATGAGGGGTTAGCAGCGCCCTCTGGGTGCATTTGGCGGAATGCAGACCTCGTCGTGCCACCAAACGCAGTCAGCGCGGCTTCCTTCGCTTTGGTTGGGAGTGCTGGTGGTGATACTGAAGGAGACGCCGCTTCAGCCGACTTTACTGTAGTTGCCCCCCCCCCCCCCCCCCGTCTTGAACGAAACATGTGCGCGGTATCTTTCGCACCGTTACGGGGATCTTGATCCACTCATTCCAAATTAGTACCTCTAAAGCGGCTATTCTACCAGCCTCCACTTCATCAACTTAATCGCGTTATCATCCTGTGCCAGGTAGCAAAGTGGCTCCAAACAATAACAAATAATAATGCCTTGATTGCAGAAGCGTTAATACCAAAGATAAAGTTATCTATTGATCATGCATAAAAATTACCGCACTCAAAACCAGGAATTCCAAATTTTGGTCTTACCTCCGGGGCGGCGGCGCCTTGTCAACCCAACCTTCGGAACCATCTTAGAGGAAGAATCCTTTGTTTGTGGCGCCTTCATTGGTGATTGCTAGAGTTACGTCAAGTTTTTAAATAATATCCTCATAGACGTGATCATTTCAGTGACAAAAGCCCTTGATTCACATTTAAAGGACGGCATTTGCGATCAAATTCTATTCACGCTGACCCGCCTCAGGGCCTTCAGTTTCTGTGGTTGTCGACGTCCCAACGCCAACTTTTCCGACGCGACGCAGCCTTCCCAATTCCAATGTGGTATTTTACTTAAAGACGTACAGTAGCTAAAGAGAATTCGTTTATGATTGAATACTAAGTAAAATATTCAAAGTTTATTTTCCGCTCGATATTTAAACTAATCGGAAATTTAATTAAAATTATCTTTTAAGAAGCTTTGCCCACACATAGTACCGTAAGATGTTTCTATATGAAGTTAAATTCCAAGTGGGGAAAAACGAATTTGTTTTTCCGGTTACAGACTAACCATAAACGAATTTTCTTTCGCTATTGCACCGAAGCGAGCAAAAATTTGCTTATGTTTAGCCTGTAACCAGAAAAACCAATTCGACTTTCCCCACGTGGAATTTAACTTCATGTAGAAACTTCTTACGGTACTATGTGTGGACAAAGCCTCTTAATGGGTATTATTAACCAAATTTTCGATGAGTTCAAATATAGAGCGGAAAATGAGCATTGAAGATTTCACTTAGTTTTAAATCATAAACTAATTTTCGCTCGCTACTGGACTTCAAGTGAGGTACTACGTGGATAGAGTGAACTGTATGTGATGCCCTCTTGGAAATTTGTCCCGCCTATCTACTGCTTCTACTGCCCAACTGAACTCAGATGATTGATCAAAGGCAACAGTCAACGCCAACGACCCCACCTTTGTTCGGCTAGTTTTTCAAGCAAGTCTTTAGCCCCATTCTGCCTTGAAACATAACATTTTGTCCAGTCCGGAGGATATTTCACTCCCTGCACCTCCAGACAATAATTTGGCATCTCCATGTCTTTCCGCGTGGTTCTGTAGCTGGTTCGGATGGTCTAAGATCTTATCACAACGGTGTTGTGTTAACAACTCGAAAAGCGGCCCATCAACGATCAACACGGAATGAAATTAACATTGACACCGAGTTCTGAATAACAGAGATTGGGGCCAAAGCTTTCACTATTTCAGGTCCAAAGAGTTTCAACAAGCTACCAGCTGACATTCGGAATTGCGCAACCGTATCTTCTTTCAAGCAGAAATGTATCACTCTAACACGACGATTAACACGAAACTAACAACGTAAAACTATATTTCCTAGCTTGTTCAAAGCATCAACACTATCACCCTGTCAACAAGACTCTGTTTTATCCCCGACAGTGAAAGATATGAGATTCATTATCACTACTTTCGTATTTCCGCAAAGCGTGTAATTTAACGCCACGTATAATGACAGGGATCTCCTCGCACAGCGTCGCTTTAAATATGCCCTGCACGGATCACACATGCATGTATGGCAGAGACCGTCTAACTCACACCCACACATAACCAGACAACCTTTGCTTCCCATCGTATCAGGCAGATAATCCACCAACTACGCCATAAAACAATGTCTGATCGCAATGCTATGTGTCATCAGGATGGACCGCTTATTTATTATCTAATTTACATATACTTGACTATTTCTGCGGTTTCTCGCCATGTTTCAGAAAAGTTTATACTCAGGCTCAGCTGGAAGTGAGATGTTCGCTACCGGTCACTCACAATTTCACAAACTCGGTCACACGATGTGATGAACGCTATTAGGTCCTGACCCATCATCAAATGTACTTTAAATTTTGTATATCCATCCTCATATGAATCTTAAATGTGTGTATATCTATGTATAGACCTATGACTGTACAATAATACCATTCCATCTGTATATGAGCTCCCCAACTCACACAGGCCCATCCACACACTAAGACCCTTTGACACTTGTACTTGGCAGATGATATGAATAAAGACTGCCCACACGCAGTGATGGACTCTGTATAGTCACCTAATCCGACCTGATGGTCCCTCCTATCATTACACGCAAGCCAGACTGACTACGCATATTTATTTATTTTATTGTTCAATAGGCTCTACGTGTATTTGTGCTGCGTGTATTTGCATGTACTGTTTATACGTAATCTAGATGTATATGTTTCTCCGTGTATAAGTATGCACTCTGCTACCGTGCCACAAAAAAAAACCGCTCTGTGTGTGAATGCCTACAAATGTAAATAAATTTATTTTATCGTTTGTTTGTTATGCCAGTGGTTCTCTAACTCACATAGACACACCAATACCGTCACACTCTTTGCTGTTCAATTTATTGGGCTGTGGGTTTGAACTATAGAATTCATACTAATTACCATGCAAAAAATTCCAATGTCAAATAGCAACACCTTATCTCATTAGGATATAATGCATACTTATTGTGAACCTCAAACCTACCTTGATAGCTCTTTCGTCGTGACACGTTAGGGAGCTCAATGTTCCACGAGAATAACACACCACTCGTTTACGAAGAAACCTTTTTAAGTTGATTTTATATTATAATAATGATACTTTCTCTGTTTTTTTTTGTCAGTGACTCTCTGTCTCGCATAGACCCACTCAAACCGTCGCATTCTTTGCTACCCAATGAAATAGGCTGTACTGCTGAGTTAGCAATTCTCACTTTAACTAACTGCTATATAAAAGATCCCACTGTCAATTCGCAACACTGATGTCAACGGGATACAGTGCATATTTATTGTGTACATTAAAACGTAGTAAAATGGCTTCCTACCGCTCGCACACAGCTCCAACTACTAGGTACAAGTTCTAAGCTTGTCATTTTACCTATTTTAGATTTACTATGTATAAATTCATTGTTTCAAAATAAGGACATGCCATCTGTGTATGGATAAACTTTTTTGTTTTATCTATTTTATTAAGTCACTCTTCATAAGGAGCGCCATTCACCAGAAAAGTGTTTCACGGGGCTTCACTTTGCATGCGTCACGAAGAAACGTTGCGGAGGGTGTTGCCATTGGTGTCGGCAACACCCTCCGTTGATTGGCAACCAACGAAGTCAGAGCATAATTAGCCAACCACATGGGCAGTCAATTCCGCCCTACTCAACTGTAGGTTATGTCACTAAAGAAAGTTTTGAGGCCACGGCACACAATATGCGTTGCTACATCGTCAACTCCCCACCTGACTGCGTCGTTCTAAAATTGGACTTGAGGAACAAGTTCAATTGTATTTGTTTGGCACGATGTTACCTTGCGAGCTGCCCCCGAACGCAGTTCCAATATGTATCAAATCCTATGGCAAGCATACTCTCAACATTCAGTGTGTTTTTTGGGATGAAGCGACAATCTTCCCTGCTACTGGTATCCAGTAGGGGGACCCCATCCTGTTCGCTCTCTTTCCCCTCGGCGTCGACCAGTATGCACGAAGTACCGCCTCATGCACAGTTGAACATTAGTCCTTGAATGAGGCCACGCTCAGGGAGATGCTGGAAACAGTTTTATCGGACAAACGCAAACTGTGCGAAAGCTTATACT
>SDVV010042667.1:0-10320 GCA_016164225.1 Gammarus roeselii
ATATATAAATATTTATGTGTCGGTGTGTGTGTAGATATGATGATATCATTCCATTCCGAAACCATTAAAGTTCTTGATCAAGTTTGGTGACCTTTAAGATCAGGCCAAATAAACTGACTCGTTGCAGATCAGAGCGCCTCTTTGGGGCTCTGGTGAAAAAGACGTGTGAAATATTGCAGAGTAGAGATTAGGAAGGGACGTTCCAGACGCAGTGTGGGTTTTTAGTTTTGGCAGTGGAAGTGAAATTTATACATTTATTTAGGATAGGACGGAACTTTTATCTATAGAGTTTGGTTAAGCACGTCTCAATGTTTAGCGTTATGGCGAGAACTGTTCTGATCTGCGTTATGACAGATATGAAGGGTTGTTTTGGGTTTGTTTATGACCCTTTCCTATTGCCCACGTCGAAACCAGTATAGGTTATTAAGTAGTGGAATATTAACAATAAATTTTAGGGGCAACTTGGCATTGGCATTTTTTTAAACTGAAAATAGTAGCAATTTATCCCTCCTATTTTAGCCGCTGTGACCCCCTGTAATATCTACCAGTATTTATTTCGAGGAAATAGTCCCACCTAAGGCGATACATCTCAATAGATTTATGAATTACCGTTGAACTTATTAGTGGACCATGTTGCAAGAAAATTTTGTGGTAATAATAATTGTGCACAGTCAAACACCTTTGATAACACTAAATGATCGGCCGCAACATCCTTACACAACTCCGTTGATAACACTAAATGACCGTCCTCAACATCCTTACACAACTCCTTTGATAACACTCAATGATCGGCCGCAACATCCTTACACACCTCCTTTGATAACACTCAATGATCGGCCGCAACAACCTTACACAACTCCTTTGATAACACTCAATGATCGGCCGCAACATCCTTACACAACTCCTTTGATAACACTCAATGATCGGCCGCAACAACCTTACACAACTCCTTTGATAACACTCAATGATCGGCCGCAACAACCTTACACAACTCCTTTGATAACACTCAATGATCGGCCGCAACATCCATACACAACTCCTTTGATAACACTCAATGATCGGCCGCAACATCCTCACACGTGCCGGTTGCATGCATCATCAGCTACACGTTGATTGGCAGCGATAAAAACAAAATATTAAACCTTTGGTAAGGATAAGACAGGCCGATCACCTGCACCATTCCATGACCAATATTTCCTCGCCGCATCAGTTGTGTCCAATCCCGCATCAAGAGTGCCGTTTCCACCACAATCCCGCATCAAGAGTGCCATTCCCAGCACAAATCCTGCATCAAGAGTGCCGCTCCCACCACAATCCCGCATCAAGAGTGCCACTCCCACCACAATCCCGCATCAAGAGTGCCACTTCCATCACAAATCCCGCATCAGAGTGCCGTTCCCACCACAATCCCGCATCAAGAGTGCCACTACCACCACAAATCCCGCATCAAGAGTGCCGTTCCCACCACAATCCTGCATCAAAAGTGCCACTCCCACCACAATCCCGCATCAAGAGTGCCACTCTCACCATAATCCCGCATGAAGAGTGCTACTCCCACCACAATCCCGCATCAGGAGTGCCACTCCCACCACAAATTATCGTCTAATTGGCTTCTCCGGAGCCGCAAATCCTGTGCCCCTTTTCACCCCCCTTCTGACCACCCTTCCCCCTCGATAGACCCCCAAAGGAGGCAGGGGGTCGTCTCGAGAGAACGATATTTCAACGGTGATATCTCGGCACGGTCAATTTCTCAATTGGCGACAGCTAAGATAGCCCCAGAGCCCCTCCTGACGATTGCCGGCGATTGGTTAGCCAGTCGGTGACAATCATTCATTAGTGACTGGAGACAGTTGATATAATAATTCATTAGCGGCGTCTTTGCTGTAACAATCGCTCGTAGGAGACTGGTGACAGTTGATTCAATAATTATTTTCTGACGTCTTTGCTGCAACAATCGCTCGTTGGAGACTAACGAAAGTTGATGCAATGCGTTTTTTTTATTTACATGTTTCAAGTTATGCAATAATTCTTCGTTGTTTGCTCCTGCAGCAATACCATAAGTGGCGCTGTGTTTCTGATATTTCAATAAATATTTCAATATGGCAATGTGTTTTTTTTATCTTGTAATTGCTCGCTTGTCGGCTAGTCCATGCCCGCGGGCGAGCTATAACTTAATAAACACAAACGAGCAGGATATTTTTACGGCCATTCACCTTAAGCCATCCTACGGGACGTTTTTATTGAATTAATACATGCGACCTTGCCGGAGACGAAATAATTCTCTGGTGATCTGTTGACGTCGCCTGCCCTTTAGAAAATGTATTTTATTCATTTTGTTCTTCGTTTTCAGTTTTAATTGGATAAAGTATTAGCCTAGGATATTTTCCCATTCTATGATAGAGGTGAATACTGATATTTAGTGCGAACCACGGTTTTAGCTTCATATACTTGCAATTAGGTCTGTTAGAATGTTATAAAGGTAACGAAATTATATTGAGAGGCTGGGCAACAAGCATCTAAACATCCAAAGGTTTTCAATAACGTCAAAAAAAATTGTTTGCATCTGAAATGATACCTTAGTTGTACGTATTTATGCCACACGGGACTGATTGCCAAAGTCAAAACTGTGAATTTAATGTTATTTCAACGGTCATGCTGTTGCTAAATATTTGCGTTTGCTCGTACAACCTTGACATACCTTGTCGACCAATGTTATGCTTCGACCCTTTAAAGAGTGATGAGCTCCAAGCCAGCAAGTACCATCACTTTGACGGGGAAAAGTTTCATTCGTCAACGCAGCTCAATGAAGAGTATTGACTGGCGCTATTACAAATAACAATGAACAATACAAATCAATATTTACCTTCTTCAATAGTTGCTTTAATTTACTAGCACTAACAGAGTGCGTCATCCCTGCACCAGTACTGCCGATTAAAATAAGTACATTAGTGGGTTTGTTTACACACGATTGTGTTCTAAATCAATTAATGATGACGTATCTGCTGGTAACATGGGTTGCAGCCTGTTCACGTTGAATGTTACACCACTTTCGCGTCATCGTTACGAATTTAAGTGAATTGACTCATTGGAAGAGGCAAAGCCACGAATAAAAATCAATTACTAACCTCATCGACTATGTTGGTGATATAATTATACCAGATCTTCACCTAGATTTTTTTTTCGCTGTCAAGAAAAATCTATGTCCCCAAATTAACAAATCTGATGTATTTTAGCTATTTAGTTACACTCACTGTTGGTAGTTTCATCATTGTAAGTCACAAATATACAGTACAACTTACATTTGGAATATAAACATCAATGTAGAAAGCTGATACTATGGTCAAGTTATGATGTCAATGAAAATAATGGCTTGATAACATTGAGAAGTAAATTTTGACATGAAAACATATGGTGTGATCTCGTTAGTAGAGGGCATTTTAACACTTGGTGGAAAAAAACAAATTGCTGCTTAATATTATTTTGTTCTAATTAATGGTATGATGTTGAGCATAGTTCTGTCTATTCCACTGTTGCATGAGACGGAGCTGAAAATATTATCTTGCTATCACTGTCGTATTTTTTATTTCAATATTTATTTCAAAATAGTCTGTGTGTGTTTCAAGTGATGATATAGTTTTGGTTAGTATGTTAGAGAAGAGAAGGGAGTTTCACTCAATTAAAAATACCATTCCATGAAGAGCAGCGTACTTAATATTCTTTTGGCCGCTTATTAAGTTCCATTAAGATTTTTAGTATGTTATTTGAGGAAACCACCCAAATATAACCTATTTGTGTTCAAGTTTAAATTCCATTAGGTAAATTCGTCTGTATTGGCCATGGAAAAAGATGTAGCTACTATGATAACGGTCTCATACGGCGTTCCGAGAATGTTTTATCAGACCACTAGCATTTAAATTTATCGGTACACTATTATTTCGCTTCACGGTGACAAAACTAGTGAGAAGAGATTCAAGGGGAAAAGTGTGGTGAGGAGAATAAAGATGGACGCTTCAACATTGTGGGGCCGGCAGTCGTTCAAGAATTTTGAGAAGAACATGTAAGGCTATTCTGGGAAGAGGTAAATTGAGTTCGGAATGGGGAGACGAGGAAGGAGAAGGTGGTGAAAGATGTAAACAGTCGGTTGTTATTGGAGAGTGGTGTGGTGATTTTCGGAATAGGTGGGCCGAGTAATTTAAGGGGTTGTTAATGTCGAGGATGTCAGAGATGCTGCTATTCATGCTGCGGGTGGGGGGCCACCGATGCCGGTTTGGGAACTAGAATTATTGCAGACATTACTAAGGAAGAGGTACAGGAGGCGGTAGAGGTGACGGAAGCAGAGAAAGGTCGTAGTTTGGATAGCGCTGCGACTGAGTGCATCACGAGAGGTGGAGAATGCGTAGCCGAATTGTTTTGAGGCTACTAAATCAGGGCAAAAGAGTTGAACAATTCATACAACAATGCAAGAGGTATCAGTCTTCTGTGTGTGGTGGGTGAGTTTGTACGGAAGAGGGCTAATCAAGAGGATTAAAAACAGTAAGGATAGCGCGATTTGCGGGGAACGTGTGGCTTTAGGAGCAGAAGAGAGCGTGCAGATTACACTTTTGAAGTGATGCAGGCCTGTGAGAAGGTATCTGATATGAACAGGGCGTGTTCCGAGCCATCATGGATCAATAGAAGCCCTACGATAAGGTCGAAGGGGAGTCGCTGTGAAGGGTGTTTTGCTTGTATGGAGGGTTCGGGAAATTGTTAAGGGCGTACTTGGGCATTTACTTTCGCACAGAACATGTGTCAGAGTGGAAAGAGAGGTGAGAGCAGTTACAAGGTTGCGTTATGTCTCCGTGGATGCCCAGTGCCGAAATGGATGGAGTGGTCAAGGGGTTGAACGAGAGTGTTTTGTGTCTTGGGTTAGAGTTTTTAGGAGTATATGGGCTAAGTCGGCAGTGAATTCAGTGGTTGATTGCAAGTGATGCGGTCTTGGTGGCCGGTTTGGAGGAGAAATTGAGAAGGCTGGTATCGGAGTTTGGTAGAGTGACGGAGAGGGAGTAACTGCGAGTTAGGGTGGGTAAAAATAATGTAATGAGTTCTTCAAGGAATGAAGTTGCAATTGGAATCACTGTTCGTCTAATTAGAGTTGCAGTAAGAAATCCTGTGTTCTGAGTACCTGGGCTGTTGTTTGGAGAAGACGGGACAAGTGGAAACTGAACAGAATGAAGGGAGTATGGTCTTGGGTGCAGTTAAGGGTGTTATGAGCTTTAGGACATAGAATGTGGAAGCCAATAGTGTGTTGTATGAGGAAAAGTTGTCCCAACTGTGTTCTAAGAGGCAGATACTTTGTGGGCGAGAACTGATGAGAAAAGGAGGTTGAATGTTTTTGCAAAAAGATATGTTTGAGACGTATGGACGCAGCGACGTTGAATGATAGGCTCAATAATTATTTGTTCGAAATGGAACGTGGTTGGTGAGGAATTGGGATGACACAGTAGATTCATGTGTTCCGAGTTGGTTGGTCCATATGGTGTGGAAGGATGATGCTAGAATGTTGACAAGGGTTGTTTTAGCGGATACATGGTGTGACGCAGCTTTTTTAGGAGAGACATTGGTGTGGAGGTACCGAGAAAGCATGCATTGGATATGCGTGAGTGGAAAATGTCTTTGGTTCGATTAGTTTTGATGCGGCCCTGATGCGTTTTCCCGCCCTTGACGTCCTGTTGAGAACGAGATGAACGTGGATGGGGGGCAGCCTGGCATTATGACGCAGCATGGGAAAACCAGTTAAAGGATTCGGCTCCTCATGCTGACACTGATCTTGAACCACACTCAAGAGCCGGAAGTGTGTTTTACTGGGTCTTGGCCTTACCTATTAGATGGAAAGAGCTGTGTTCTGGTACATGTGTGTGTGCATTAGGGAAGTGGGAGATGCGTCTTACCCTCATTTACCCCCTTACGTTTAATAAATGCATCCATATTAGCAAAGTAGGTTAATTGTGCGATAATATTGATAATGTCATGAAAACTAATTTGGTCCATGGAATACAAATCATCTGACACTTGACAAATTAGGTCTAGTTTATGTTCGCAGTTTGATTGTTTTATTAGGATTACAGACATATTTTATTTTTTAATCCCTAGAAATGTATTTTTGCACAATTATGTTCACGACGCCCATGGAAGATGCCGAACGACGTCTTGTCGTCAAACGTTACAGAGCTTGCATAAATTATAATTATAATAGGTACGACACTTCAACGATGCTGTATCAAAAGGAAATACTAGTACGAACCAGTTCCCATTAATTTGACAAATAATTTTTCCCTTGATGAGATGGATTATAAAATCGCTGCTGTTTCGTATGGTCCCATTAGCTGTTTGGACATCAGGTTCCAATTGTATTTCATACAGTTTCACTCTTCAGCTAATTCCAGCATGAATGCAATTTAAGGCAATTCACAACACGCAAATCTCCAGTTCGTTTCCCATGGAAATGGATATCAATTAAAATGTGAAATTATTTTCCGAAAATCTTAAAGAAATGCGTTGTTCCTCGGAAGGAGTCTTGACTCGTGTGATGAGCAGCTTAGTGTAACACGTGTTATGAGCTCCTAGGCGTAATGCGTGCGACGGGCAGCCTGGACTAACACGTGTGACGAACAGCCTGGCGTAAACGCGTGCGATGAGCAGCCTAGCGTAACGCGCGACGAGCAGTCTTGCGTAACTCGTGCGATGATCAGCCTGGTGTAACACGCGTGACGAGCAGCCTGTTGCAACAGGAGTTATAAGCAGCGTTTCGTAATGGGCCACAAACGAACTGGCGTTACCCCTTGAGATAAGCACTCTGGCTGCAATGAGCAGCCTAGCTCAACACGCAAGATTAGCAGCCTGGTTTAACCCTATTAGCGGCAGGTTGGGCATTTTAGGCCACATTGTCTTAGCCCATTTGTAAAATCTTTAATATTTACGGTACGTTCTCGTAGATTCAGCTATGCCTGGAAGATATTGTTCTCTCAACATTGCAAAAAAAAATACTATGTTGACTGGTATTCGGTTAACCCTCTCAGCGATATGTTGGCCCTCACGATTCAACACTAATTATAATCCTAAGTATTCGATTGTCTATACGCTTTGATAATTTTGATGTTAAGAAACTGCTAAAGCAATCATTCTTGTACATCACTGGATAAAAAAATAAAAAGACAAAAATGTCCATGTTATTGACAAGTTGCCATCTGTTTAGCTAAATTATGAAATCGAGCACGGCAAGAAATCCAGCAAGAAGAGAGCATGTTGGATTAGGGAACGCGAGAGAGAGCTGCTGTGGACACGCCCGCATGACGTGTACTCACGCACGCACACCCCAGATCGGCTGCTCCAAAAGGGAGCATTTACGAACATCCAATGTCCGCCTACACGATTCTTTGTGGTTGGAGCGGAGCGCAGGGAAGCACCACACAAGCACACACAACGGAGTCAGTCATGACGCTGGCGGGCAACTCTTCACCACTGACAAGCGCCACCCCCTTTACGAAACGATAGTCATAAAGTGTAGAATGGCGCTATATTGCTATGTAGAGAAACACACATACGTGTATAATAATTGTTAATTAACACGTGCGCGGATTAGACTAGCCTAACACGTGACTGACGAGCAAATTGTGAGGCCAAAAAGGTGCGATGAGTAGCCTGGCTTAACACTTGCTACGAGTAACCTTGCGTAACACGTGCGACGAGCTGTCGGGCGCAACACGTGTGACGAGCAACCAGTCCTAACACGTACTTAGCTGGCGTACAGTTGCCATGAGCAGCATGGCGAAACTCTTGTGACTAGCAGCCGTGCGACGTTTTCTCGCGAAAGATGCCCGGGCATCCGAGATCATGTGTTACGTGCTATCGATAAGATAAATTCTCTCGGGATTCTTTTAAATACAAGAATCTATCTACCGGAGGATGATGAAACACGTGGCATCAATATTATGAAGTTTGTCTGAAAGCTTTTAAATGGAATGATATATCTAGCAGAATGCGATTTCATTCGTGCTATTGATATCATCTAGTTTATCAAGACACTTTCCAGTGAAGCTATTTGTCATTCGGAATGCGATCAGATAAGTGCTATCAATATGATAAAATTAAGCAGAATGCTTTCAATTGGAAGAAAATTACTGGCGAGAAATTTGATGACTAAAATATATCTTCATTCTCTGAATTTTGCTTGTTCTAGTTGTTTGTAATATATAATTGTTTATAATCTCTGAACACCATTGTTGAGGGAATGCTGTTATATACGTATAGGTAATATACCCTAATTACCCAAGATCCCTGCTCTATGGGCTGAAATGGTGATCTCAAAGTCATGGTATCACGGTCACGCCCGGCACTCAGCCTTTATCATGGTATCACGGTCACGCCTGGCACTCAGCCTGCATCATGGTATCACGGTCACGCCTGGCACTCAGCCTCTATCATGGTATCACGGTTATGCTTGGCACTCAGCCTCTATCATGGTATCACGGTCACGCCTAGCACTCAGCCTCTATCATGGTATATCGGTTATGCTAGGAACTCAGCCTCTAACATGGTATCACGGTCACGTCTGGCACTCAGTCTCTATCATGGTATATCGGTTATGCTTGGAACTCAGCCTCTATCATGGTATCATGGTCACGCCTGGCACTCAGCCTCTATCATGGTATATCGGTTATGCTTGGAACTCAGCCTCTATCATGGTATCACGGTTATGCTTGGAACTCAGCCTCTATCATGGTATCATGGTCACGCCTGGCACTCAGCCTGTACCATGGTATCACGGTCACGCCTGGAACTCAGCCTGTAATGGTATCACGGTCACGCCTGGCACTCAGCCTGTATCATGGTATCACGGTCACGCCTGGCAATCAGCCCCAATTTAGTCTTGGTGTCTCATGACATGACACATTTGTCCTGATATCAGTATTAGGCTGTCTAGTACGTGCTAGTAGGTGCTAGTAGGTGCTAATGAACTAGAAGGGGACAGTTTTTCAAGTAATGGCTCATAACTAGCATGTTGATCTTCCATTGTTGTGTTGACGTACATACAAGTTGAGCACAAAGCCCATGGCTTGATATGTCTATCACTACCATCGACATTGGTTTGTATTACAATGTTTTATCGATCAATAGAACGGCTGAAATATCTGGAATCTAGAGAAGTGTTCAGCTGGTAGTTGCTGTTCTTTTCTAATTAAACATTACAATTCGAGATAGATAGCACATTGTACCTAAAATAACAGTAGAAATAATGACAGTCAAGGACAATAAAACCAGTAAAATGCCCGATTACTTTCTTACGGCCCTATGGCAATGATAAATGAAATCTAGTAAATCATTCCATATTCCACTTCAATCTGAATTCATATCTGGAGAATTTTAAACGAAGATATTTCCAAAGTCACGTAAGTTCTAAGGAGTGATGAGCCAACATATGCAGGGATTGATACTATCGGTAGACGATTTCTCTTACAATTGCTGAACTACTGGCGGCAACCATCGCAGCAAGGCTAGGTAGTGGGGCTCAGGAGTGCCACTACCTTGCCAAACGAACTTACCTAATGCCAAAAGACTTTTTCTGCATATCATTATATCTTTGATGATATTACATGAAAAAAAATCGTTGACGAAATTTATATATACCCGTCAGAATTTATATCAATTCATGATACCCAAAAAACGGAAGAATGACTAATGGGGAGGTTATGAGGTTATACAATTGGTTTTATTGACATAATTCGAGAAAAAAATCAATAATGATTGTTTGTTTAGTGTTTTTTCTATGCGTAGAAGTCTTACCGACATTGCTATCCTTCTATTGACGTACTGTGACGATAAATAACGCAGGTAGGCTAGTTAAATATCATGAGCAAATTACGTAGACTACGATGTGGTCATCTACACGGTCCCGGTTGCTGGGTTTGTTATATATCATGAGCCAACCCCGAAGACTATGATGCGGGCTCCTGCTCGGTAAGGGTTGACGGGATAGTTAAATATTGGGAGCAAACCCCGTAGACTATTATGCAGGCTCCTGCTCGGTCACTGCTGTTGGGATTGTTATGAAGTAGGAGCAAGCCCCGAAGATAACCGTGCTGCACCCTGATCGGTCGCGGTTGGGCTTAGTATTATACGTAGATGTCTGAGCGTACACGAGTGAGAAAGAGCTATGGATCCATCTCTATGTCTGTTTGTTTGACTTCGAACGATCAACGAAATGTTTATCTATACGTATTTAGTGAAATATATATGTACATATATATATATATAAATATATATACATATTTAAATAAACATATA
>SDVV010042668.1:0-10320 GCA_016164225.1 Gammarus roeselii
GTCTGTGTGTCTGTGTGTCTGTGTGTCTGTGTGTCTGTGTGTCTGTGTGTCTGCGTGTCTGCGTGTCTGTGTGTCTGTGTGTCTGTGTGTCTGTGTGTCTGTGTGTCTGTGTGTCTGTGTGTCTGTGTGTCTGTGTGTCTGTGTGTCTGTCGTTAGAGCGGCCCACCGAACCGAGTGACGTGACTCTTGTATCATTGCCTTTGAGGCTGCGGCTAACTATCATTCGCCGATTATTCTCTACAACGCGGTGAGCCAGACCGTCAGGACGATCGATAATCTGGGGCCGATCTTGGCTTGAATCGAACCACTCGACAGACAACTGCCATCTCACCCTATAACCAGATAAGATGACACGTCTTAAGTAATTTGCCACCGGAAAGTGTTTTGCCTAATAACAGGACACACAAAGAAGAACTAGAAACGATGACACTTGAATTGACGCAAGGGGTCAAGTTGCACGTTGTTTTGAACTCTGGCCCCCTTCTAAGGCCAGAAGGCCTGCCCGTTCGTCCGTCCAGCGTCATTGTTCGTGCTACTCGCTACGTCCCAAGGGCTGGCCTGATCGGTCCACCCCGGCTACGTGGGGTCTTCTTCTGCCCCAGTGCCTTCCCCCAGTTCCTTGTTACCACTCTAAACAAGCGGCCCAATCAGTCTCAGATATGAGCTCAAAGCAGTCCCTCAATGCTCTGAGCTCACTGGCCTAGGGCTCTTGACGTCATGAGCATGTCATGAGCAGACTTCAAATACTACGCCTCTTTTCTCAACAACTAGAACAGTGATACCATCTACAGTAACAGTTCCCAATTACATTACAGCTCCACTCATGTATCATGAGTGTCACTGAATACTTTTTGATATCCGTGGTTCCTCATTCAAGGAAATAGAAGACATGAAAGAATAGAAGAAAAACACATGCTGACTAGTTCCCGTTAACAACTGACATATTACTAAGCCTCGCTTTCAAATGGCTGTACCACGCAATCTAAAGTGCTCGGCCCGGATGCCAGGAGATTTATTACTACCCACACTATGACTAATTTTTGAGCGTGGAAACACTACTCAAAAAGTATTACTGGTACTTTTCATTACAGTTTAATTGGTTTTACCCAGCAAATGATTAGTTGTCGATTAAAGGTGGACGAGATGGCGTTGTCGAAATTTGTTGTCATTATATGTTAGAAGAATATGGTTTACTCGCTACTGCCGTAGGGTCCACTCGTAATCTGAAATTGACAACGCGAATAAACATTGGCTAAGAGGAAAGCCAGTGCGGACTCGACTCCTGCTGGTTCATCACACTGAGCTAGCTTGTGCGGATAAATAGCTGGTAGTGGATAATAGGAGTATTGAATAGTTGTTGGAGAATTCGTTATTTTTTTCCTGTTTTTGTTGACGTTCGCGGTCCATTTTAAAAGTGAATACCGAATTAAAAACTCTTATGTATCTTTTGATGCATGAAAAGACAAAAAAATGAACGTATGAATGAATTTATTATCTGTGGTCCGACGAAGACTTGAGCGCCACGAGAGCAATTATTCATGGGTTTACACCAAGTATTTTTTGCAAAGATTATGTTATGAGACATGAATCCGGACAAAACCGAACGATTGTACGGAAGTTCTGAAGTCCAACGCTCCTTTAAAGCGATATTGAACTAGAAAAGAATCATTTCAGTGGGAACAAGATAATCTACTAACAGACAATATAGTGAATGATCCTATGCTAACTGTGAGTGAATGTTAATTGATAGTGCACAACCATACTCAGTCATCCAACAATTTTCAGTTTCTTTTCAACAAATAAGTCAGGAAGGACATAGATTAACGAATGTATCATCAATTACAGATACAGACACAGACACTAGGTCGAATCTCCCCAAAACACTTATCGGCCGTCGTCATGGTGTAGCTCACACTCCTCTCAATGCACTCACACGCAAACAAACAATAATATTTTGATGTTAAAGAGTCCAGCCAGGACCCCGCAACGCTCATATTGGGTCGGGAGTGTTGTCCGAGATCAGGATCTCACAGCTTTTACTGGTTTACTCCACCTGCGTTCTCAACAGCCGGGCCCGCTTCCCCCACGTTCATCCCGTTTCACAACGAGACAAAAAGCGGCAAAGCATATCAGATCATCGTCCAAATTTTATCCATTTACAACCATTCTCATTCACGCCAATCTATTGAACACTATCGTTACATCAGAACATCGGTGTTCCTCTACGACCACTTTCACTCTCTGACGCTTGCATCACCCTTTTTGCCAATCTGCCATCAGAACATGGGAACCTACCCTGTTCGATAGCTTCTGCACCATCCCCGTTCTAATTCGAACAAAGTCATTATCGCTTCAATCACTCAGGGTTACTCCGGCCATCTCGAAATAGTTCGAACTTCTTATTTCTTCCGTCCTCGCCTTCACGTCAGCCCCCTAGAGCACAGTGGAACAACGATCCCTCATACAACCCATTATACTCTCCAGAGCACCCAACACATTACAACCGTACTTCACTCGCGATTTCTTCTCACTTTCCACTTGTTCAGTTTTCCCCACCGGGGAGACAAGGTACTTAAAAAAAATACTTCTAATTGCTTCCCTCTTATGAGGGCATTAATTCTGCTCCCATCAGCATTTCTTGAACATATCATCACTCCACTTTTTTTGCCCGTTAACTAGCAGCTTCTCCCTCCCACACACTCTACCATATTCCGTTACTAGCTTACCCAACATCCCCTCGGAATCAGCCGCCAATCTCTACACCCATGTAGAGATTGAACAGCTAGGGAGAACTTTTAAATTTGTCTCCAAATTACATACATACTTCCGTTAATTTCACGATTTTGTATAAATTAGAGCGATTCCTACAATAACCCTTGTAGGATATTCTAACGTGGTTGAATGATGCTAAAATTAGTTATGTCTGGGGATTTCAAGGAAAAGTGAGGTTCAAGAACCCTAACCCCAGCAACGACAAATGGCGGTTAAGTGATGACGACTTCTTTGAATAGCGACTCCATGCCTGGGGAATTGTTCGAAAGCTGAATTTCATAGGTGTTTAAAATATTGAAAATTATGCAAACAATGTACGTTGAATATTCAAAATTTTGAAGAAAATTCGTGTTTGACTATAGCTTTATTCCGAAAATCTATTATGTATCCTTCCTGGATAATGTATTGAAGCAACTTCCACCGTTTCGATAGCGTACAACTCCATTCATCAAGAAAAATTTAATTTTAATTGCAGGACATTTTTAATTCGTTAAAAGTTAAGATTATATTTATCCATTGCAGGAGATCCTAACCGACTGAACAATTTTGCATTTGTTTCAGCGTATGCGTCATATCCCCGTGTACCCGAGACGGTCGTGTTTCCTATTACATGCGTCAACTATCCGTCTCATTTGCCTGTCTGTTCTTCAGCTGTCTGGACAGCCTTCTTCCTCTCCTGGCTGCTGTGGGTGGCCGTGAAGAGAATAATTGCGATCATGAATGAGTGGGTGAAAAACACATAATGCAAATAGTGATCAAACTGTTCACGGAAGAACAATGTATCATGAGTTAAAAATGCATAGCTTATGGATTTTAGTTTTCACGTACAACCGTGAGACTGCATTTGCGTAGGTATAGATCTACAACTCGTATCATGAATTTGTCCATGTAATTACATACGCACATAGATACCGACAAATTTACGAGCAATGTCACTTCAGGCACATTAAAATCAAACTTCAAAAGCGTTAATATTATCCAGATGGTACATTTACCATTATAATGGTAGATGTACCATCAGTGGATACTGTTCAGTGACATACTTTTTTAATAGTTGCACTAATCATTGTGGAAATCGAGATCGGTGTTTGATTTGAAAACGTTTTCTGTGCCGTTGACGATGCAGCCACCGCATTGGCTTACAAGTGTTTACAAGTGTAGGAAGACACCAACAGGCCTATTGACCCAAACTAGGTTGCCTCTTGATAGCAAGAGGATTAGTTCTGAAGTAGAACGTCAAAGAGAGCTTCGTGTGCCATTTCTGTTTTTTTAAACAACAGGAAAGGGAACGGTTTTGCTATTTATCGTCGATTTATGTAGAGCTTATCGAGCCGCGACTAAAACGTTTCGATTGTATTGCTGTTTACAACCTCAGCTGGGAGTATATTCCATTCTTCGACAACTCTATACGTGAATAAATTGCGCGTGATGTCGAGTGAGAAACGTTTGACAACGATTATTTCCATTGTTCATAGTACTCCGTTTGTATCTATAGTGAAAAGGCTCGCTCGGTCGACGTTTTCCTTACCCTTCATAATCTTCCAGACTTCGATCATGTCACCTCTGACTCGACGTTTTTCTGGCAAATAAAGATTGAGTTCACATAGCCTGTCTCCGTACGTTTTATTCCGCAGCGAGGGACGAGTTTGGTAGCTCTACGTTGAACCTTCTCAAGTTTAATAACATCTTTTCTAAGGAATTGAGACCAGAATGAACGATAACTCGAGATGCGGTCTAACAATTGCAATAAAAAAGTTGAGCGTACTGTATTGTTTTTTTGTACGAGATAGTACGGGGTATCATACTTAGCATTTTGGTGCCTTTCTTGGCAGCATCGTTACATTGCTTGCTGTCTTTTAAGTCGTTACTAATGATGACACCTAAATCTCTCTCTTTGGTGGCGGGAATGAGTTTGTTTCCGGACATTGAATATTCGTGTTTTAGGTTATGAGGACCTATGTGCATAAGTTTACATTTGTCTACATTCAATTTAATTTGCCATTTTTCTGACCAATCAACAATTTTGTTCAAGTCCAGTTGGATTTGCTGACACTCTAGTTCAGTTTACACTTTTCCTCCGATCTTAGTATAGTCTGCGAACTTGCTAATATTTGAGAGTACGTTGCTATCGAAATTGTTAATGAATGTTATAAAGAAAACTGGCCCTAACACGGATCCATGAGGCTTGTCGCTCGAAACATTACCCCAGGGGGCAGGAAGCTCCATTAAGTACAACTCGCTGCCGTCTGTCCGTAAGCTAGCATTTTATCCAGTTGTTAAGCTCGCCTCGAATACCGAGGCTGGGTAATTTACTAGTTAGGCGCTTGTGGAAGACTTTATCAAAGGCCTTCTGAAAGTCAAGGTAAATTATATCGATTGGAGGATTTGTGGCGTAGATTTTGATTATATTTCTGAAAAAGAGTAGCAGATTCGTATGCCAAGAAAGGTTGGGTCTAAAGCTAAACTGGGAGTCGCCAATCAATTTGTTAGATTCTGAGATTTCTGTATTTTTATCGGTTATCAAACTTTCCATCAACTTTTTAATGACTGAGGTGAGACTAATTGGACGGTAGTAGTCGGGACACTTCTTGTCCCCTTTTTTAAAAATTGGTTTAACATTGGCTTCTTTCCATTTAGAGGCCGGGTGCCATTGTCAGAGATTGGGTGAACATGTGTGATAAATTTTCGTCGATTTCGTTTCTAGTCTCTTTTTAAATTCTGGGATGAATTTGGTCTGGACCTGGAGATTTGGTGACTTTCAACTTATCTATATATTTAATAACTTCGGCGGGGGGAAAGTTCACTGTGCTGAGGGTTTCAATTCGTTTTGCCGCTATGATATCCTAAGGATTAGGAATACCCTGATTCCTTAACGTAAATACCGAACAAAAGTATTCATTGAGTAGAACACTCAGTTTGGTGTCGTCCATTTCTACCTCATCATCATCGTTCTAGAGAGGACCTATTACAGATCATTTTATTTTTTTAGCTCGATATATAACTAAAAAACTGTTTCAAAATCGTTTTGGCATTAGTGGCAATATCATTTTCCTAATTTTTCTTCGTACCTTTCAGGACCCTCTTTAGATCTCGTCTGCTAATGTTGTATTTATTTTTTGCTACGTCGTCATGTGGATATTTCTGTTTTATCTTGTGCTTTGCTTGCTTTCGTGATTGAAGGCGCTGTATTTCTCCTTTCCAGTAAATAGGCTGATAGACTTCTGTTCGCCTGTTTATGCGCGGGATATGCTCATGTTCAATATTTTCAAGTGCAGTCAAGAAATAGTTAAGCGATTGATTGACATCTTGTCGGAGGGTTACATATGCTGACGCTATTGACTCTCTTAAGCCATCAAAATTAGCTAGGCTGAAGTTAGAGACTTTCCGCAGTATGTTCATGTATTCAACTCGAGCTCTATCAAAAAACGGATACAGATGTGGTCGCTGATTCCGAGTGGTTTGCCTACTTCGACGTTCGTGACATAAGAGTCGCTTGCATTAAATAGTAGACCAATAATGTTGCTACCACTTGTAGGTGTCTTCACAATTTGGGTCATGAACTTATCGTCTGCAAAATCAATCAGACGTTGGCCGGTGGCAGTGCATTCGTCTGTTTCCCAATCAATGTAAGGGATATTAAAGTCGCCAAGCACAATACTGTGTTGTGTTGTGACAACATCGACGAGGGTGTTGTATAGATCGATATCATCTGCAAATTTGCTTTTAGGGGGGCACTACTTTGATTGATACTATGTCGTGCCTGTTGTTTGGAATGGGGACTTCTAATATTTGCAGAGCGTTTTTCACGAGAAACAGCACTCCTTCGCCCTCTCGGCCTTCGCTATCTTTGTGAAATAGTGAGTAACCGGGAAGAGTGAATTCGCCTAAATAATGCCTGGTGCTCAATTTCATCCACGATTCCGTGATTGCTATTATGTCGATTAATTGCAGGGATACTTAATTCTTCGATTTTGTCTATGAGATTTCTAGGGTTCACGTAGCAACATTTGAGAGTACCGTTAGTCACATTGACTTGATTCGCTAGGCATATTTTGCTTCTACTCTGAGGACTTGTGTCGGAGATAAGACTTTCGTTTTTGTTTACATGGGTTGTACTAGCGGAGCTGCGACTACTGCCTCTAACTCTGACTGGATTGATAACAGGAACTTTTTAACTTGGACCTGTTGTGGTGTTTTGATGGGCACTTCTATTTGTTGTGTATCTCGTGTTAAAACTGGCGGACGCCGCTAGGTCGTTTTGTCGGGCCCTACTGGCGGAGTTGTTGGTATGATATTGTTCACGTTTTTTGATTTATTTAGTTGACAAGTCCAGCGCCGATGTTTTAAAGGTTGTTTTCGATGGTATCAAGTCTATACGTGGTAATGCGAGCCTTATTGGTGATCCTATTTAAATTATAGTACTTAGTGTTGATCATAGTATCCTAATGATCTGAGAAAGAGATTTTCTGGGCTTTGCAGAAAGCTGCTAGGCGATTGTTAAGTAAAATCATCTTGCCTAACTTGTATCTACTATGGTTCTTATGGGGTAGGATGCCAGGGACATGGAGGTTCGCGTGTGCAGGTTTGATGTTGTTTAGCATGACTTCATAACTTTTCCATGTCGATTCCGTCACTGACACTTCCTTAGCTCCGAATTGTATTATAATTCGCTTAGACGAATGTATCATTTCCTTTGCAACTATGCCTTTGACCTCGTCAATTTTAAAATCGGCTTTGCCGAGAATTTTCAGTTGAATTCTCCTTTTTCGCTGATTTGATTGAAGGAGGTGACATTGTAATCACCAATCAAAGTAATTTCCTCTGTGTTCTGAGAGTCCATTTCATAGGGCAACACATGGAATCGGTTACTTGTATTGGGTTGAAAGTGGTGTGATTGTTGTCGAACGTGTGTTGCACTGTCACAGCGGGGCTGCCTCCTACTAAGCAGCGTGTCTTAACCTTTTTGGTGGTACCGAACCCTGCAAGTTCCATACATGCATTCATCGAACCCTTCATCTTGATACCACAATCATATACTATTCATTTAATACAAAACTCTCAATGTAGAGATCACCCCGTCGAACCCCAGAAAACGACTCACCGAACCCCTGGGGTTCGATCGAACCCAGGTTAAGATCCACTGTGTAACTAACTACAGGTGTGTACAGTGCCTCGCTATCTTTGACTGAGTTCTCTGTTGGTTTAATACGATCGTTTGTCTCAGCGTCTAGAGCCGAGAGCTTCTTGTCGAATTCGGAGTCTAGGTGAATTTGGAGTTCTCTCGCTTGATTTTGGGTGGCCTCGACAATTTCTTTGACTGCTGGTAATTCACTGCTTTTCAGATCTTTAAATTCATAAAATTGTTTCAGCACGTTCTCCAACTTTAATTCAACAGCTAGCAATTGGGTCTCCGTGTTGACTGTCTCTGTTATGGATAAGCTATTGTACGAGACTGTCTCTGTTTTGGATAAGCAATCGGATGCGTGACTGAATTGTGCTTTCAGTTGTTTGGCTTCCTCTGCCGCCAAAATTTACAGCGCAATGTTTTGCATTCCTTATTTGAGGGACTGCTGCGCTAAGTGTGGCAGATGTCACATTCTATCTTAGCCTGATCCATCTTGGACTGTTATGGAATTTGCCGGTGTGAAAATGAACCGTTAGCTTGAGTTCTATTCCTTGTGTTTTCCTGTAGACAGCAGATATGAATGCAATACCATAATTAGATGCGGGAAGTGACGATTATGTCAATGATTCGAAAACGGAATTAAAACGGGAATATTACAAATGTGAGTCAGATGCGCGTATTGACGGGTGCGCGCTAGCGCAAGGTTACTTCCTATTGCGGGATTTGGGTTGAATGCAAAGCTAAACTAATTCGTAGCTGCTCCCCTCTGCTTCTCAATAAAGGAATGATATCATGATCCTAGGCACCAACCTTGTATCAGACATAACCGGCAGAGTGTCAGAAGATGACGACAAAATAATTACAATTCAGTAAATGGGGTGTTATGAAATCGTAGCACGATTCTACGCTTCAAGATGTAAAGTGGTAGTATACAAAGATTCTACCTGATACAAGATACTTGTGGTTCTGTTACAGTGAACCGGCCACATTTGACAATGTTGAAAACAGTAATACCAGTAACATCTTAGAATACGGTTATAGACACACCGATAACACGTGCACAGTTAAGATAAAGGAAACAACAAACTAGAGCGGCCTTTTATCAGGGCGGCATCCTAACAGATTTGCCCTAAAAGTGCGGAAATACGTTTTCAAGTTATGATTATAAAATAAAAAATATCAGTTTCAATCAAGATGTTCGAAATCAGTACACCCATACCCTTAATAACATTCAGAAAGCACAAACAAGTAATGTGAGCACAGCTGAAATAAAAATAAACTAAGTTAAGATAGAAGTCAAACTAATTGAACACAAAATTGAACACAATGGAAGTAATGACACTGTTTTTTACAGAGTGGAACTAGTGTTTTACTTATGTTAGTCGGCGTTGGTCTGAGAATGCCGACAGAGTAAGTCACTTGTGGGATTAGTTCCTGGTCATCACAGACCGAGAACACATTATTTTCCTTTGGCGCTTAACACTCATGATACACTCTTTATCGTCACTATAAGAAATATTTCGGCACTAAAGCAATATTTTATCAAGTCCTATTTAAATGAAGGATAAAATGTTTTGAGTGCGCACCATCGTGTACATTGAAGTAGACACGCATTGAAACACTAAAGAAGACACGCATTGAAACACTACTTTGGTAACCAGACAACCTGTTACATGAAAGAGTCTTCCAAGGAGACGTTTTCTTTTTGTTTGTACGATGTCCAAAGTCAAGTCCCGGAGTGACGCGAGTATCCAGATCAGTTGTGATGGGGTGTGCCTAGGCAAGGCTGAATCTAGAAGGCCTTGGTCCAGGTCAGATAAGATGTGAGGGCTAGGGCAGGAAGGCTGCGGTCACAGCTAACTTGGCTTGGGCTTCGTCGGACGAGCGCAGCTGTAGCAGCAATCGAAATTCCTAAGGGTGTGATGCTATGCTCTGTGCTGAGCCTTTCAAGTGCGATGAACTGATGTGCAGAGAGGGGGATGGAGTAATGTGCGGGGACCGCAAAGAATTGATGTGCAAAAAGGCGATGGAGTGATGTGCGTTGAACGCAATGAGCTGCTGTGCAGAGATGGTGGTGGAGAGATGAGCAGGGTAACGCAATGAACTGATGTGCAGAGAGGGCGATGGAGTGAGGTGCGATGCACACAGTGAACTGGTGTGCCGGAAGGGGCAGGAAGCGCGAGGCTCTTACCGCATTGTTTGCGGTAAGCAGTCTCGAGTAAGGGTGAGGTTTTTGGGTGTGTGGCTTACCGAGGCACAAAGAGTCTGCGAGTTGCTCGCTTGTCGACTGTAGATGGGGAAGCCGGGCGGGGAGGTCAGTGGGGAAAGTTCTACCTTAACATTGTTTGAATAATGTATAAAGGTGTGTGACACAATAGCACTATTGTGCAATTTCTGTTAACCGATAACTAACGACTCACTAT
>SDVV010042669.1:0-10319 GCA_016164225.1 Gammarus roeselii
CGGCAGGTCATGGAGTCGCGGGCATCGCCACCAACTACTGTCTGAACAGGCGGCAGGTCATGGAGTCGCGGGCATCGCCACCAACTACTGTCTGAACAGGCGGCAGGTCATGGAGTCGCGGGCATCGCCACCAACTACTGTCTGAACAGGCGGCAGGTCATGGAGTCGCGGGCATCGCCACCAACTAGTCTGACGATAGGTAGCAAGATGCTGTAATAAAAAACTGTCATATGCAAGGTAGAAAGACACAGTCATAATACAGTCATACGATAGGTAGCAAGATACAGACATAGAACAGTCATATGTTAGAGAGTGAGATAGTCATAGGATGCAGTCATACAACAGGTAGTAGGATACAGTCATTGAATACAATCATACGATGGGTAGCAAGATAGTCATAGAATACAGTCATCCGATAGGTCGATATTCATAGAATACAATCGTGCGATAGGTAACAAGATAGTCATAGGATGCAGTCATACGATAGGTAGCAAGATACTGTCATATACTAGTCATACGACAGGTAGCAAGATACAGTCATATAACAATCAAACGGCAGGTAGTAAGACACTGTCATAATAGTCATACGATAGGTAGCAAGATACTGTCATATACTAATCATACGATAGGTAGCATGATAGTCATATAATAGTCATACAATAGGTAGCAAGATACAGTCATATAATAGTCATACGATACGTAGCATGATACAGTCATATAATAGTCATACGATAAGTAAAAAGATAGTCATAGGATGCAGTAATACGATACATAGCAATATACAGTCATAGAATAGTCGTACGATAGGTAGCAAGATAGTCATAGGATGCAGTCATACGCAAGGTAGCAAGATACAGTCATGCGATAGGTAGCAAGATACAGTCATACGATAGGTAGCAAGATAGTCACAGGATGCAGTAATACGATAGGTAGCAAGATACAGTCATATAATTATCATACGATAGGTGGCACGATACAGACATATAGTAGTCATACGATAGGTAGCAAGATACAGTCATATAATAGTCATACGATAGGTAGCAAGATACTGTCATATAATAGTCATACGATAGGTAGCAAGATACAGTCATATAATAGTCATACGATAGGTATCAAGATACAGTCATATAATAATTAAACGATAAGTAGCAAGATACAGACATAGAACACAGTCATATGATAGGTAGCAAGATAGTCATAGGATGCAGTCATACACCAGGTAGCATGATACAGTCATAGAATACAATCAAACGATAAGTAGCAAGATAGTCATAGGATGGAGTCACACGATAGGTTGATAGTCATAGAATAGAGTCGTGCAAAAGGTAACAAGAAAGTCATAGGATGCAGTCATACGATAGGTAGCAAGATACAGTCATATAATAGTCATACAATAGGTAGCAAGATATTCATATAATAGTCATACGATAGGTAGCAAGATACAGTCATATAATAGTCATACGATAGGTAGCAAGTTAGTCACCGGATGCAGTAATACGATAGGTAGCAAGATACTGTCATATAATAACCATACGATAGGTAGCAAAATACAATCATATAATAGTCATACGATCGGAAGCAAGATACAGTAACATAATAGTCATACGATAGGTAGCAAGATAGTCACAGGGTGCAGTCATACGATAGGTAGCGAGATACTGTCATATAATAGTCATATGAAAGGTAGCAAGATACAGTCATATAATAGTCATACGAAAGATAGCAAGATACAGTCATATAATAGTCATACGATAGGTAGCAAGATACAGTCATATAATAGTCATACGATAGGTAGCAAGATACATTCATATAATAGTCATACGATAGGTAGCAAGATACATTCATATAATAGTCATACGATAGATTGCAAGATAGTCACAGGGTGCAGTCATAGGATAGGTAGCGAGATACTGTCATATAATAGTCATATGAAAGATAGCAAGATACAGTCATATAATAGTCATACGATAGGTAGCAAGATACAGTCATATAATAGTCATACGATAGGTAGCAAGATACATTCATATAATAGTCATACGATAGGTAGCAAGATACATTCATATAATAGTCATACGATAGATTGCAAGATAGTCACAGGGTGCAGTCATAGGATAGGTAGCGAGATACTGTCATATAATAGTCATATGAAAGATAGCAAGATACAGTCATATAATAGTCATACGATAGGTAGCAAGATACAGTCATATAATAGTCATACGATAGGTAGCAAGATACATTCATATAATAGTCATACGATAGGTAGCAAGATACGGTCACATAATAGTTATACGATAGGCAGCAAGATAGTCACAGGATGCAGTCATGCGATAGGTAGTAGGATACTGTCATATTATAGTCATACGATAGGTAACAAGATAGTTATATAATAGTCATACGATAGATAGCAAGATACAGTCATATAATAGTCATACGATGGGTAGCAAGATAGTCACAGGATGCAGTCATACGATAGATAGTAAGATATTGTCATATTATAGTCATACGATAGGTAGCTGGAGTCATATAATAGTCATAATAGTCTGAATTAGCGAAACGAGATTGATTGAATTTGTGACCGCACATCTGTCGTCGGCCTGTTTGTAGCTACTTCTTGTTGCAAAACAGGATTCACAAATTATGTTATTGATAATCTTGAACACTAATATTCTTAAGTAAAAAACACATGGGCATGAGATTGATGAATCCAAAATGAATACATCGCAGCTCATCTCTAGTGTACTGCTGGCTCACATTCATGGAATTGAATGAAATTCACAATATACCATCATACACCTACCTACGCCCACACACCTACCTACATATATGGATGATAATCAGTAAAATTCAATTCAGTCGGGGAGCACAAATCTCATGTGGACGTATTTCTACTAGAAAATAATAGAGAACTATGTTACATTTTACGACAGCAATTGTGTCGTAAAAATGATACGGTATTAATTGGTTGGATTAATGAATTAAATCATCTTTTCATCGAATTTACTTTTCTAAGAGTGAGAGCTAGGCTACATATTATTCATTGAAAAACAGAGCACACTCGTAGTTTAAACTTAAACGATTGAGACATTAAAATAGATAAGACGTTAGCTAACACTAAGGGTAGTTGGCAGGGGCTATTGTGATTAGTGTGGAGATGTAATCACCAGTTGCAGCAAAGTATCAATGAGATATTTACTTCATTGTTTAACCATATACAGTATAACACATCTCTTGAGGCCGGATGGCCAAATTTGTTACCAATATCAGAGTCATTGAACAGTAGACATTCAACTACTACAAATACAATAACAATGATCAATATCATATTATTAAATAGCCAAAACATGATTAAAAACGGGGGAATATTCGATCAATACAACATTGGAGTACAACTACAAATGCAATAACAACGTGTCATTATCATAGGGCTTAAATGAAATTTCCAAGGTGCAAAATAGCCAAAACATAATTAATATGAGTGAATATTCGAACAATACAAGAGTGGAGTACAGAGGCGCGATGAGCATACTCCTACTCGAAAAGACAAGGCACTTTATATGTTCCTATGTCGGAGAGTACAGAGGCGCGATGAGCATACTCCTACTCGAAAAGACAAGGCACTTTATATGTTCCTATGTCGGAGAGTACAGAGGCGCGATGAGCATACTCCTACTCGAAAAGACAAGGCACTTTATATGTTCCTATGTCGGAGAGTACAGAGGCGCGATGAGCATACTCCTACTCGAAAAGACAAGGCACTTTATATGTTCCTATGTCGGAGAGTACAGAGGCGCGATGAGCATACTCCTACTCGAAAAGACAAGGCACTTTATATGTTCCTATGTCGGAGAGTACAGAGGCGCGATGAGCATACTCCTACTCGAAAAGACAAGGCACTTTATATGTTCCTATGTCGGAGAGTACAGAGGCGCGATGAGCATACTCCTACTCGAAAAGACAAGGCACTTTATATGTTCCTATGTCGGAGAGTACAGAGGCGCGATGAGCATACTCCTACTCGAAAAGACAAGGCACTTTATATGTTCCTATGTCGGAGAGTACAGAGGCGCGATGAGCATACTCCTACTCGAAAAGACAAGGCACTTTATATGTTCCTATGTCGGAGAGTACAGAGGCGCGATGAGCATACTCCTACTCGAAAAGACAAGGCACTTTATATGTTCCTATGTCGGAGACTGTTACATCAGAAGTGATTCCGTACCTTTGTTCAAATACACAGAGCACGCTCATCGTTTGTAATAAAACGATTGAGACATCAAAATAATCGATAAGTTAACACCATGGTAATTATCAGACAATTGTGATTAGTAGCGATTGAGAGAAGAGCTCTCTACGGACACTATCAGAAGATGACTTGTTGCAAATAAGAGAGAGCTGGCTAGTGATGGAATGTGGAGGTGATTTTTACAATTACAGTGGGTCAAGTGAGATAATGCACACCATTAATCGGAATGACAAAGCAGGCACGCAATCTTTGTATGAGAGATCGGTTTTAGCATCAAAAATCAATTTGGGTAATTGACAGAAACAATCGTTTGATTGTCAAGAGGCCGCAGGTAAATGTAACGTCAGGGTAGAAAGGACAAGATGGTGGTTCACGATAAAATTGTAGACGAAGTAACGGTCCCGAATTGGTCGACCAATAAGTTGTTACTCAGCCTGTCCCTGAAGGATTCGTTTGATTTTAGATATTTGAGGTCTGTTGGGAGGTTGTTCCAGGATTTTGGTTCAGTGATCGAAAAAGCTCTACACGCAGTTTCCGTTTTCCTTGAATCGACGTGTAAAGTTTCATTCTTTCTTGTAAATCGATTGCTCTTTTCACCTCGAGAAAATATGTGCCCTTTGCTGCCAGGTGAATGTTTTTTTGTAAGCTCTTTACGTATAGGTACCGACTCTTAGAGTGCTAATCTGTTATCGATTTTAAGCCACTGCAATTTTTCGAAGAGAGGACTTACGTGGTCTCGTTTCCCATGGTTACCATCGCATGTTATTTGGCCAGCAAAGTTTAAACAACGTTGCACTTTCTCCCTCTGAGATTTGGTCCATTTCCCCCAAATTGAAAGGCAGTAGTTGATAGGTGAGAAAACCAAAGCGTGGACAATCAGTCACCTTGATTTCAAATCCAATAATTTTTTTACGGTATTAAGAAACAAAATTGTTCCGTTCAACTTGGAACACAGAGTAGTTACGTGATGTTTGAAGGAAAGGTCTGGGTCGAACCATACTCCCAGACTTAAAATTTTATCTTCACCTAATATATCAGATTTGCCAATTCTGATAGAAAAATTTATTGGAACTGCTTTCCTTTCTGAGTTTGAGCCGAATAAGATACATTTGTTTTTTTCTGAGTTGAGCTTGAGCCCATTTCTATCATACTAAGATTTCAAATTTCTTATGGCTGTCTCAGCGCCGCTTTTCAGCTCCTTCAGATCGGACCGTTTTCTGAGAAAGTAACATTTGAACATCATCAGCGTACTTGACCATTTATGCTTGATTTGTTGGTAATTTACAATCAATGTCATTCACAAAAACAAGGAACAACAATGGGCCGAGTATCAAACCTTGAGGGACCCCAAAGGCAATTGAGGTTGGATTTGACTTAGTAGAGTCGTCAAGTTTAACTAATTGTAGCCGGTTTATCAGATAGCTTTTGAACTAAGTAGGCTCTATTCCTATGTTACGGAGTTTTCAAATAGGATTTCATGACTTACGCTGTCGAATGCTTTTGACAAGTCTAGCAATACCAGCAGAGAAATTTGCCCATCATCAAAGTTCTTGTATAGATCTTCACTGATACTCATAAGTGCGTCTTCTGTGGACAATTTTCGGCGATAAGCATATTGACTGTCATTGAACAGCTTGTTAGATTCTAGGTAATCAATTAACTGGATAGATATTACCTTTTCTAGAATCTTTGATAGGACAGGCAGAAACTGATTGGTTTAAAGTTGTGTGGTTCATCCTCGTCTCCAGATTTGTGAATTGCTTTTATGATTGCATATTTTCAAGTCTCCGGAAAAGTTTCAGTTGTTAAAGAGGTGTTAATTACTGTCCTGATATAGGGTAGGGTAACTACTAAACTGTCTTTCAGATATTGTAAGGCTATACCAACTGTTCCTGTAGAGTTTGTGTTCTTCAAGGCGAATGCAGCTCGCTTTGCTTTGTGTTGCGATACCCGCTCTGCTTTCCATTTAGCTTTTACCGCTGTGTCATTATCTCCACAAAAAGCTTTTGAAATTGATTGTTCTGTTTCGTCGCTCTGTGAACTTTGATCGGCTTTCTGGGTCATCTCTTCAAAACCCTGTTTCCGAACTCCAGCAAAGAAACTTATATTTCTCTGCTGTTGACGACCGGTGTTGGTAAGTCGGTGAGATGATATTTTTCTTGTGGGGTACAATTCTTTTCGGTACATTCCAAGTTTCTTTGTGGTTGTTTCTGCTCTGTTTTAGTTCTCCATGATGATATTGAATTTCAGCTCTTTTGACTTCTCGTTTGACCCTTTTATTCTGTTCTGCGTTTTAGATACTTTTTTAGCGCAATTCCATTTCGCAGTTTTTCTGTAATCCATTTAACCGGTGCGCTCTGCATTGTTTTAGTTTCCGTTGGCGCCATAGTTAGCTAGTATTTGGGCTTGCTCTATGACGTTATCTGTGTAGTGTGTTGGTTTGATCATCTCGACGTTTGCCGTTAGTTGTGCTATGAAATTATTCGATAGGTAGCAAGATACAGTCATATAATAGTCATACAATAGGCCACACGATCGATGATCATCGAATCTCATAGTCTTAAGCAATACCAAAACTAGAATAAACTGGATAGCTATTACTCGAGACCACAGGCGGCAGTAAAAACGTTCGCCAATGCACATTGATAAGATGATCTCCATTTACAAAGATTAACTCCCTTTACAAAGATTAACTCCCTTTACAAAGATTAACTCCCTTTACAAAGATTAACTCCCTTTACAAAGATTAACTCCCTTTACAAAGATTAACTCCCTTTACAAAGATTAACTCCCTTTACAAAGATTAACTCCCTTTACAAAGATTAACTCCCTTTACAAAGATTAACTCCCTTTACAAAGATTAACTCCCTTTACAAAGATTAACTCCCTTTACAAAGATTAACTCCCTTTACAAAGATTAACTCCTTTTATAAAGTAAACAACATCATAAATCCCCTTAAAAAGTTAACAACATCATCGGTGCAGAGTAACAGGCTCAAACTCAATCGTCCGTTACATCTGATATCAGCAGCAGAGTGGACAGGGACTAGTAGAAGATGAGACCGTGTATGGAGAAGAGATTAAATGATCAAAAGTTGTCACACATCAGACGTCACCAGTGCTCAGAAAACATGAACATGGCTTCAAAAGTGCCCGGAAAACATGAAGTCACCAGTGCTCAAAAAACATGAGCGTGACGTCACTGGTGCCCAGACAACATGAGCGTGACGTCACCAGTGCCCACTGAAGACGAGCGTAGCGTCACGAGTGCCCACAGAACATGGACAAGACGTTACCAGTTCTCAGAACACAAGACGTACGTAAGAATAATAGTGCCCAAAGAACATGGGCGTGACGTCACCAGCGCCCAGAAAATACGGCGTGATGTCAGACGTGCTCAGAGAACATGAACGCAACGTCACGTGCTCAGAGAACATGGACGTGAAGTCGCCAACAAGGCGTCAAAATAAACAAATGCTCCGTAATGTTTTATTTCATATACTCAGATAATATGTTCACCTTCCAAAGTCAAACTTATTATCCAAAATAGGGAATTAGGGTGAAATTTTGCTGAATATTTTTTATTTTCGTTCTATTCATACGAATAAGACCGTTGAAGGAATTCCCTTTACTATTCATACGAATAAGACTGTGCAGTAGATTTATTTCAGAAATGTTAATAGTACGAGCTATAAAGGTTTTCTGACCGTTTGCAACTAAAGAAAAAAAAACGTTCGTTTGGAGAACTAAAATCAAATTGAAGAAACTCAGACAATGCCCCCGAAACAGTCATTACTTACTTATCTTTGGTGTGCTGTTTAGAAAAGCAACGACTATAATAGGCCAGACTGCTGTGCTTTTCCAAACTCACGTGTTAATAAAAGATTCTTCGTGCATGGTTACATCACAAGAGATTTTGAGCCCGTTGATGATTATCTGATCCAATTTCGATTATTATCGTTCGTTTATTTATACTGTTATTGTTCAATTATCATCGTTTTGTGCCCGTAGATGATTATCTGATCCAATTTCGATTATTATCGTTAGTTTATTTATACTGTTATTGTTCGATTATCATCGTTTTGAGCCCGTAGATGATTATCTGATCCAATTTCGATTATTATCGTTAGTTTATTTATACTGTTATTGTTCGATTATCATCGTTTTGAGCCCGTAGATGATTATCTGATCCAATTTCGATTATTATCGTTCGTGATGCTCTAAAGAAAACACTTAGAATATTTACAAATACGAACTTGAGAGAAATTTAGATTAGATCTTAACAATGAATAGAGACCAGCAGCTAAGCAAAGGACAATTACTATCCGAGTCAAATACGTCGAATTGACTGTTTTCCTATGTTCGAAGCATTTATCGGTGTCTTCGGCATCCCCGTTTACCAGTGACCACCCTTAAAGCAACGTCCAGCATCACTGGTTGCCCTGCCCCACATGCGCTGAAGAGTAGATTAGATTAGGGTGTCCATCTCCAACGGCGCTCCAACACGAGTCTCTGCTGTTACCTCCCCCGTAGGGCGCACATATGCGGTGATGTCCTGGGCCTATTGTTTGGGTGATCTCTGGTAGACCTGTAATTTGTTGGTCAGATTAGTCAGGGGGTATCGTTAGGGTCGCCTTACACTGCATGGGGCATCAGCATAAGGATTAGCTTGCACTGCAGATACGCTCTTGGGCAACGGTATCCAATATCTGATGTCTCGGCAAGCTGGATTCTGGATTGCCATGGTGCCGAATCGGACATCGATACGAGAGAAGGCGGCGCAAGGTACAGACCTCAACACTTTGAGACTATTCAAAAAACATCTATTGGAGAGAAATCAATAAAAGAAATAAAACAATTAGTTCAGTTATAGTATTCTGACGAAGGGCCGAGCCCGACCGCTATGTTGGTTGGATACTACGAGCGTATAAGGTGTTACAATTCAGAGCATGGTAGATGGGTATCTACAATTTATTGAGCACAAAAAAATTTAACGAAAATTTTCTGGATGTTTTGAGTATATGTTCACGGTGTTCAATACACAAATAATAACAACTAACGGACTACGGCATGGAGACATGGCTAACGCAATAGCTTCCCAAGGTAGCAATCAAATTAACAACTTACAGACTACGGCATGGAGACATGGCTTACGCGATATCTTCCCAAGGTAGCAATCAAGGTAACAACTAACAGACTACGGCATGGAGACATGGCTTACGCGATATTTTCCCAAGGTAGCAATCAAGGTAACAACTAACAGACTACGTACGGCCTGGAGACATGGCTTACGCGATATCTTCTCAAGGTAGCAATCAAGGTAGCAACTAACAGACTACGGCATGGAGACATGGCTTACGCGATGTCATCTCAAGGTAGCAATCAAGGTTGTAGTATGGTCGGGCCACCCTTCCTTCGAATGCAGGTTGACGATAAACCAACCGCCAACTCTATCGGTGGTCTGGCCAGGCTTCAATATCAACTACAATGTTATTGAAGGCTGACCAAAAGTTCAAGATTCTCTTCTCCTTGCTTAGGCTGAAACTGTGATCCTTCTTACACTGTGCTACCATGCGCTACACTGCACTACCATGCGCTACACTGCACTACCATGCACTACACTGCACTACCATGCGCTACACTGCGCTACCATGCACTACACTGCACTACCATGCGCTACACTGCACTACCATGCACTACACTGATCTACCATGCACTACACTGCACTACCATGCGCTACACTGCACTACCATGCGCTACACTGCACTACCATGCACTACACTGCACTACCATGCGCTACACTGCACTACCATGCGAGTTACTTCAGAAAACTGTGATCACTCTTACACTGTGCTACCATGCGCTACACTGCACTACCATGCGCTACACTGCACTACCATGCGCTACACTGCACTACCATGCGAGTTACTTCAGAAAACTGTGATCACTCTTACACTGTGCTACCATGCGCTACACTGCACTACCATGCGAGTTACTTCAGAAAACTGTGATCACTCTTACACTGTGCTACCATGCGCTACACTGCACTACCATGCGCTACACTGCACTACCATGC
>SDVV010042670.1:0-10319 GCA_016164225.1 Gammarus roeselii
GCCATTCTGATACGATTAGACCTTGGTTATTTAGTAAAAGAAGAATATAATTTAACCCTGTTTTGGACTGAGTTGGAGAATAATTTCATCAGATTTGTATATACTATAGCGTGTTCGTAAATACAAATCTGCATTTACTATATGTTTTCTATATGTTTCAGTTATGTAAATCAGTCACATGTCTTGGCAACTTACAATGTTAGTTTTTTTCCTCGTACATCATGATTTTTAAGGTATGTCCTGGGTGTGGTAGAGAATTGATCTTCTTGGTTTATTATAACTCGAACGTTTTAGTATATTTCATTCAGTTTTGTATGTTCTCTGTGCAGTTTCCATCTTCGATGCAAGGAATTGGGTATTTTATACAATTATTCTATACAGTTATATATATTCTATTCTATACAATTATAGGAATATTAGGATATATTACGTTTGAATCTGCCGTTTAGAACATTATATCAGGTGTAATTTAGTTACATGTTGTATTTCTTTAGTGTGTATATATCTTTTCAAATCCTGGTACAATGTTTGACGTGGATATTGTAGATATAGAAGATTTGTTAGCTAGAGAGTCTCCTAGGCAAAATATGTTGCGTTTACGTTTAATTGTATGAGTAGACCGATTTACTGGATGGATGGGTCCTGGTGTAGAGGCGATTTACACTCTTTGGTAGTCATTTGGAGTTCATCCATGTTCAACGTGAATTTGTAAGGTCGTGTGGATGTCTGTCTTAAGTTCCATGGATTTGTTAGAGAGGTTATGCGACATGCTGCTGATCGTTGTAGTGATTTACTTAGGTCGTTAGTAAACAGATGCCTAGATTTTTATGATCACACTCTTTGTGACTTATGTCAGGCTCATTCCTGACACTTGTGCATTTGTATAGATGTGATTTGCTCGACGTTGTTTAGAGATGATGGACTGAACGGATGCATGGTATGTCAGGTATTGTACCATGACTGGGTGTTATCTCTAAATTTGTTATATATCAGTGGTGAATTGCTGAGATGTGACCTAGTAGAGCATTTTACAGTTTGATATCTACGATTCTTCAGGTAACCGAATGCAATTTCAATTTCACAGTATTTATCACATTTCATGCAAGGCAGGAGGCGTTGCATTGCAATTCAATGCAAGTCATGTTGCATAACTGCAATTTCATTGCTAGGCATTCGAGTTAAATTTAGGATAATGCAAACAAACATTTTTAATCTATATTATATTGATAATAACTTTTTTAACACATATATATTAGGGAAGTAAATGGGTTTATCATTTATACGAGAACATAACTATTCACTACGAAAATCGATGGGAGCAACTGTACGAAATATAAGTAATGACTTCGACTACCCCTCTGGTCTTATCTTGATCCGTGGTATCAGAGCACTCAGCGGTCTTCTATTGACGATAAGCATTATTTCTCGGCTTGAGGTGTCGGCTCATCATATTGGTGTAGGATTTACCATCTGAGTGCTTTATTTTTCTCTGGTCTATAGGGTTCTAGACTGCTGCCCTTAGTACACATTTTAGATAGTCGGATACCGTTGGGAGTATTCTATCCATTACTTCAAAACCTATCTTTGTAACCAAAACTTTGCTTCTAGACTTCAGCGCGTTTTTTCTCGACGCTAATTTTTAAATTATAGTTACATGTTAATGACATCGATTATTTTGAGTTTTTTTCGTGCTGGCGCCGACATTCCCATTCATTATATTCCCGCAGATATCCGAAATATACATATTTCTCCTAGCACTCAAGCGTTTGAGACATAATTCTCTCTCTTCATGTTTCATTTTCAACAATTTTGAAACAGTCACTGCAAATAACACATTTCCCCGTATTTTCCTTTCTGTTAAAATATTTCCATTCCAAACTAGGCGACATCCTTCTACAACGAAAGCAGACTGTTAACAAAATTAGAACAAATCTGATTCCAATTTTATATAATATTAACTTAAACATGAATATACCGGGTTGATGCCGGTATACGCCGGCATAATGTAGGCGTATACAGGATTGATGCCGGCATATGCAGGAATATGCCGGCACAATGTAGGCGCGTACAGGTTGATGCTGGCACATGCCGGCGCAATGTAGGCGTATACAGGGTTGATGCCAGCATATGCTGGCACAATGTAGGCGTATACAGGGTGAATGCCGGCATATACCGGCATACTGTAGGCGTACACAGGGTTGATGCCAGCATATGCCGACAAAATGTAGGCGTGTACTGGATTGATACCGGCATAATGTAGGCTTATACAGGGTTGATGACAGCCTATGGCGGCATAATGTAGGCGTATACAGGGTTGATGCGGCATATGCCGACATAATGTTTGCGTATACAGGGTTGATGCCGGCATATGCCGGCACAATGTAGGCGTATACAGGTTTTATGTTGGCATATGCCGGCATAATGTATAATGTATAATGCCTTCACAATGTAGACACATACACACATTTGTATGCATAAACAGGGTCGGTTAACATCTGTAGCATTTTACCTCTGATCTGTTATTTTCCATTAGAACAAAGTCCCTTGCCTGTGTTACAAGATATTAAATGTGGATCAGCTCCACTTAATGTTAAGTTAAAAGATTTTTACTCATCCTAACCTAACCTAATATTATTTAACCAATAATTATGTGTCATCGTTCGTGATTTCCTGTTTACGTATGATACTTATTCGTCGATTTATGATATATTCATATCTATCCTCTCTACTTGACTCAGTATTTGATCGATCCTTAGCAGTTTTGAGACACCCCTCCAATTTTGATCTAGCAAATTTCATCCATTTTCTTATGTAAATGACATCGTTTGTTATACTGTTATAGCTATTTTCATCTGATTCTTGATTTTTTTTTGTAACCAATTCAACATTTCTTTTACATGTAACTCACTCACATCAAAACCTAACCTAACCTAATCTAATGTATGGGATTCAGTCATTGATATATACATATGAAGCCCTCCACACGACTCTAGATATCACTTTACCATAAATGTTATCTATTTCGTTGTCACTCTCGATCTATATTCGTAAGCAGAGAGGCTCCATTTTCAAACGTAGATGGATTGAATGTTACAAGTATATCATATTTGTATCCAATTTCATACAAACGGACACAAGGTCTCACACTATGTTTCCTTATTTACTTCAATATCTCCTGGCACTACATCCTCTGACGACTTGCATGTCTGATTTGCCTTTTATTTCCTATAATTTTCATATTATTGACGATGACTTCGTTTCAGATGTCGCAATACATTATTGGTGGATTGTTTTTTTGCAAAGATTGCAGCCCCCATCAACTCATTACTTGCGAACAAACGGTATCCCAAGCTATACACCATCCTTCCATAACAGAATCACAACGTTGACTGAACAAGATCTAATCGAACTCTGATTTATATCCTACCAATCTGTAACACATCTAGTTCATTTACCCCGAAATGGGTTTATGGCATCGTTTCACGCCTTGAAACATATTCTCCCGCCGATTTCGACAAATTTTATAATTCCTCCGACTGACACTCGTCAATATTGGTTCAAAACGACTCATATCATCTTCGGAAATTTCTTCATCCAAGACACGTAAACCAATTTTTGCCACGTGAATGTCCATTTTGTTTATTCGACGACGATACGTTCGTCTCCACTTACACTCAACGTGAAACTGATTCCAATATCGGCATGTATCTGTCTAATATAAGTTGATTGCATGCTGACTGGCCCAGAACATTACGCCTAACGTTGCCGTCTATGACGTGATTTGTGTACATATGATTATTTTCATCTGTTTATGTGGGTGTATGTCTGTGTGTATGTATGCGTTCATGTATACGATCATGTACGTGTTTATATCACAACGTTGACAATGTGTTTGTACATGTGTATGTTCAAGCGTATGTACATCTAATAATTATCTCAAAATAGGCGATACAAGAATGAAAAAAGTGGGGGGTTTTGTTCATAAATGGATGAGAGAAAAGGAAAAAGGATTTGGGAAGCTAATGTGGACGTGTTACAGTCGTATGTATCAAAGTTTATGAAAATTAGAAAGCGAACCTCAAAATTGATATTCTCTAAATAGAAAATCGTCACAAGTGTAATAAAGCTGAGGTTCTAGAAAACAAATTGTATCTAAGATCGAAAGAAAAATCTGGTGCGCATGCAACTACAATTGCTCCCGTCGATTTTTAGAGTAAATATTTATGTTCTCGTATGAATGTGTTGAAAATTTTATTGCCAATAAAATATAGATTATAACTGTTTGTTTGCAATAACCTAAAAGCAACTCGAATGCCTAGCAATGAAATTGCAGTTATGCAACATGACTTGCATTGAATTGCAATACAACGCTTCCTGTCTTGCATTGAAAATGCAAAAAATACTCTGCAATTGAAATTGCACTAGGTGACCTAAGGTATCGTAGGTATCAAACTCTACAACGCTTTACTAGATCACTTCTCAGCAATCTACCACTGATACATAACAAATTAAGAGGTAACACCCAGTCATGGTAGAATACCTCTGACATATCATGCATCCATTCAGTCCATCATCTCTGAACAACGTCGAGCAAAGTCACATCCTGGACATAACCAAGAATCTATATAAATGTACAATTGTCAGGAATGAGCCTGACATAATTCACAAAGAGTGTGGCCATAAAAATCTCGGCACCTGTTTACCAACGACACTACAACGATCAGCAGCATGTCGCATAACCTCTCTAACAAACCCATGGAACTTAAGACCGACATTCAAACGAACTTATAGTAAGAGGCCTATAAGCCCAAACTATGTTGCCTTTTGATAGCAAGAGGATTAGTTCTGGAGTAGAACGTCTAAGAGTGCTTCGTGTGCCATTTCCGTTTTTTTATAGCAACAGGAAAGCTAACGGTTTAGCTATTTATCGACGATTTATGTAGAACTTATCTAGCCGCGACTTAAACGTTTCGATTGTATTGCTATTTACAACCTCCGCTGGAAGTTTGTTCCATTCTTCGACCACTCTTTACGTGAAGAAATTACGCGTGATGTCGAGTGAGAAACGTTTCCCAACGATTTTGTATCCATTGTTCCTAGTCACTCCGTTTGTATCTAGAGTGAAAACGCTCGCTCGGTCGACGTTTTCCTCACCCTTCATAATCTTCCACTCTTCGATCATGTCGCCTCTGACTCGACGTTTCCCTAGCTAATGAAGATTGAGTCCACGAATTGAACGGCATACTCGAGATGCAGTCTAACAAATGCATTAAATAACTTGAGCATACTGTGTTGGTTTTTGTACGAGATAGTGCGGGATATCACACCTAGCATTTTGTTGTCCTTCGTGGCAGCATCGTTACATTGCTCGCTGCTTTTTAAGTCGTTACTAATGATGACACCTAAATCTCTCGCTTCGGTGACGGTAATGAGTTTCTTCCCAGACATTGAATATTCGTGTTTGGGGTTATGAGGACCTATGTGCATAACTTTGCATTTGCCTACATTAAATTTCATTTGCCACTTTTCTGACCAATCAACAATTCTGTTCAAGTCAAGTTGGATCTGCTGACACTCTAGTTCAGTTTGCACTTTTCCTCCGATCTTAGTATCGTCTGTAGACTTGCTAATGTTTGAAAAAATGTTGCTATTGAGATCGTTAATGAATATTATAAAGAGAACTGGCCCTAACACGGATCCTTGAGGCACGCCGCCTGTAACATTACCCCAGGGGGAGGAAGCGCCGTTAAGTACAACTCGCTGCCGTATGTCCGTAAGCCAGTATTTTATCCAGTTGTTAAGCTCGCCTCGAATACCGATGCTGTGCAATTTACTAATTAGGCGCTTGTGGGGGACTTTATCAAAGGTCTTTTAAAAGTCGAGGTAAATGATTTCGATTGGAGACTTTGTGTCGTGGATTTCGATTATATTTCTAAATAAGAGTAGCAGATTCATAAGACAGTAACGGTTGTGTCTAAAGCCATGCTGGGAGTCACCAATCAATTTGTTTGATTCTAAGAATTCTGTAATTTTATCCCTTATCAATATTTCCATCAACTTGCCAATGACTGAGGTGAGACTAATTGGACACTAGTTGCCGGGACACTTTTTGTCCCCTTATTTAAAAATTGGGGTAACATTGGCCTCTTTCAATTCAGAGGAACATGTGCCATTTGTGAGAAATTGGGTGGAAATGTTCGATAAATGTTAGGCGATTTCGGTTCTAGTCTCGTTTAGAATTCTGGGATGAATTTGGTCTGGACCTGGAGATTTGGTGACTTTCAATTTATCTATATATTTAATAACTTCGGCGGGGGAAAAGTTCACTGTGGTGAGGGCTTCAATTCGTTTTGCCGCTATGATATCCTCGGGATTAAGAATATCCTGATTCTCTAACGTAAATACAGAACAAAAGTATTCATTAAGTAGAACACTCATTTTTGTGTCGTCCGTTTCTAGCTCACCAACATCGTTCTCGAGAGGACCTATAACAGATTTTTCATTTTTTTGCTCGAAATATAACTAAAAACTTGTTTCGGGTTGGTTTAGGCATTGTCAGCAATCTCATTTCCATAATCTTTCTTCTTACGTTTCAGGACCCTCTTCAGATCTCGTCTGATAATTTTGAATTCATTTTTTGCTACGTCGTCATGTGGATGTCTCTGCTTTATCGAATGCTTTTTTTTTGTGAATGAAGGCCCTGCAATTCTCCTTTCCAGTACTTGTGCTGATAGACTGCTGTTCGCCTGTTTTTACGCGGGATATGCTCATTTTCAATATTGATAAGTGTAGTCATGAAATAGTCAAGCGATTGATTGACATCTTGTCCGAGGGTTATGTTTGCTGACGCCATTGACTCTCTTAAGCCATCAAAATTGGCTAATCTGAAGTTAGGAACTTTTTCGCAGTTTGTTGATGTTTTCAACTCGTGCTCTATCAAAAAACGGATACAGTTGTGGTCACCAGTTCCGAGTGGTTCACCTACTTCGATGTTTGTGACATGAGAGTCGCTTGCACTAAATAGGAGATCAAGAATGTTGCTACCTCTTGTGGGTGTCTTCACCATTTGGGTCATGAACTTATCGTCTGCAAAATCAATCCGACGTTGGCCGGTGGCAGTGCATTCGTCTGTTTCCCAATCAATGTCGGGGATATTGAAGTCGCCAAGTACAATACTGTGTTGTGTAGTGACAACATCGACGAGGGTGTTGTAAAGATCGATATCATCTGCAACCTTGCTTTTAGGGGGGCGATAGACGAGAGTGATTTGACATTTATATGTTTACCGACTACTTGGATTGATACTATGTCGTGCCTGTTGTTTGGAATGGTGACTTCTAATATTTGCAGAGTGTTTTTCACGAGAAACAGCACTCCTCTGCCCTCTCGGCCTTGTCTGTCTTTGTGAAATAGTGAGTAACTGGGAAGAGTAAATTCGCCTAAATAATGTTTGATGCTCAATTTCATCCACGATTCTGTGATTGCTATTATGTCGATACTTCCATTCATTGCAAGGATACCTAATTCTTCGATTTTGTCTCTGAGACTTCTAACGTTCACGTTGTAACATTTGAGAGTACCGTTATTCACATTGACTTGATTTGCTTGACTTATTTTGCTTCTACTCTGGGGTCTTGTGTCGGAGCCAAGACTTTCGTTTTCGTGGGTTGTACTAGCGAAGTTGCGACCACTGCCTCTAACTCGGGCTGGATTGATAGCAAGAACTTTTTTGCTAGGACCTGTGGTGGTGTTTTGATCGGCACTTACATTTATTGTGTATCTCGTGTTAAAACGGGTGGAGGTCGCTGTGTCGTTTAGTCGGGGACTGCTGGTGGGATTGTTGGTATGATATCGTTTTCGTTTTTTGACTTATTTTAGTCCAACGCCGATGTTTTTAAGGATGATTTTGATGGTATCAAGTCCATACGTGTTAATGCGAGCCTTGTTGGTTATTCTATTAAAGTTATAGTATTTTCGGTCGATCATCGTATCCCAATGATCCGAGAAAGAGATTTTCTGAGCTTTGCAGAAAGTTGCTAGGCAATTGTTAAGTAAAATCATCTTGCTTAACTTGTATCTACTTTGGTTCGGATGGGGCAGGATGCCAGTGACATGGAGGTTCGCGTATGAAGGTTTGATGTTGTTTAACATGGCTTCATACCTTGATTACTTCTGCGACACGTCTTTAGCTCCGACTTGTTTTATAATTCGCTTAGATGAATGTATCCTTTCCTTTGCAATTATGTCTTCGACCTCGTCAATTTTCAAATTAGCTTTGCCGAGTATTTTCAGTTGAATTCTCCCTTTTCGCTTGTTTGATTTGAAGGAGGTGACATTGTAATCACCAATCACAATAATTTCCTCTGTATTCTGAGAGTCCAGTTCATAGGGCAATGCATCGAATCGGTTACGTGTATTGGGTCGAAAGTGGTGAAATTGTGGTCCAACGCGTGTTGCATTGTCACAGCGTGACTGCCTCCTACTAACTACAGTTGAATACAGTGCCTCGCTATCTTTGACTGAGTTTACTATCGGTTTAATACGATCGTTTGTCTCAGCGTCTAGAGATGGAAGTTTCTTGGCGAATTCAGAGTCTAGGTGCACTTGGCGTTCTTTCACTTAATTTTGGGTGGTCTCGACAATTTCTTTGACTGCTGCTAATTCGCTGCTTATCAGATCTTTAAATTCGTGAAATTGTTATAGCACGTTTTCCAATTTTAATTCAACAGCTAGCAATCGGGTATCCGTGTTGACTGTCTCTGTCATGGATAAGCCATTGGAGGAGACCGTCTCTAATTTGAATAAGCCATCGGCGGCGCGGCTTATTTGTGCTGCCGCTCGACAAAATTTACAGCGCAATGTCTTGCATTCCCCATTTGAGGGACTGCTACGCAAAGTCCTGACAGAGGAGCTAGAAGAACTTTGGCAATCCATTAGTGCGGGGGCGTACGTGGTGTGGCAGATGCCACATTCTAGCTTAGCCTGAACCATCTTGAACTGTTATAGAATTTACCTGTGGGAAAAAGGACCGTTGGCTCTAGTTTCATTTTTTGTGATTTCTTGTAGACAGCAGATATGAATGCAATACTATAATTAGATGCGGGATGTGACGGTTATGTCGATGATTCGAAAACGGAAGAAAAACGGGAAAAATACAAACGCGAGTCGAATTCGCGTATCGTCGGATGCGCGTTAGCGCACGGTTTCTTCCTATTGCGGGATTTGGGTTGAATGCAAAGCTAAACTAATTCGTAGCTGCTCCCATCTGCTTCTCAATAAATGAATGATATGATTCTGGACACCAACCTTGTACCAGACATGACCGGCGGAGTATCAGAAGATGACGAAAAAACAGTTTCAATCCAGTATATGGGGTGTTGTGAAATCGTAGCACGATTCTAAGCTTCAAGATATAAAGTGGTACAATACAATTATACTACCCGATACAAAATACTTGTGGTTTCGTTACAGAGAACCGGCCACATTTGACAATGTTGAAAATCGTTTTACCAGTAACATCTCAGAATACGGTTATAGACACACAGCTAACACGTTCACAGTTAAGATATAGGAAAAACAAACTAGAGCGGCCTTCTAACAGGGCGACATCCTAACAGATTTGCCCAAACAGTGCGGAAATAGGTTTTCAAATTATAATTACGCTGTGACAATACGTTTCATTCGAGATTTTCGAAATCAGTTTACCCATACCATTAATACCATTGATAAAGTACAAACAAGTAATATGAGCACAGCGGAAATAAATATAAACTTAGTTAAGATAGAAATCGAACTAATAGAACACAATGGAACTAATGACATTGTTTTTTACAGTGTGGAAATCGCTTTTTTCCTGATGTTAGTCGGCGTCAGTCTGATGATGCCGACAGAGTAAGTCACTTGTGGGATTAGTTCCTGGTCGTCACAGCACATGAGAACATTATTTTCCTTTGGCGCTTAACACTCATAATACACACTCTTCATCGTCGCTATAAGAAATATTTCGGAGCTAAAGCAATATTGTAACAAGTGCTATTTAGATGTAGGATAAAATGTTTCGAGGGCGCACCATCGAGTACATTCAAGTATACTCTCATTGAAACACTAAAGAAGACATGAAGTGAAACACTTCTTTGATAACCAGACAAGCTGTAGCTTGAAAGAGACTTCCATGTGGATTACTTCTACACCAACACGCTACTGTATATACGAATCTGATGAAATTATTCTCCAACTCAGTCCATAACAGGGTTAAATTAAATTCTTGATTATCTCAATTAACCACAGCTTAATCGTAACAGAATGTCATATATATTTAT
>SDVV010042671.1:0-10319 GCA_016164225.1 Gammarus roeselii
CTCCTCTTTACATCACTCGTATTACAGCCACGCACATTCAGCGACCCTAACAATAGGGTTTGGAGAGGCGTGTGCCTCTCCTCCCCCCGCTCGTCTTGCCGTCTTCGAGGAAAGGTTTTTACAGAGAACGGGATTCCTAGCCCCTTCGCTCCGCCCCGTTTTGTCGTCTCCGACACGCTGGGGATTGCGGTAGCCGATTCTACTCCCGGCTACGGGGCGCCCCTTTAGTCGCCTTCTACAACACGCGGTGGATACGGTAGCACGATTCTAAGGCCCCGGCTACAAGGCTAATATTGTGAGAATATTGTGCGATAATAAATAACCAGGCATAGCATGTACTACCACGCATAGATCAACGAGGAGGCTGGCCACGCGCTGGAGTCCGCGTCCTTCTGGCTCCGAACAAAATAGCAACTAGTGCTGCATCAGCTGTAGACATTTTAGGTTAGTGATTGGGTTTACTACTCTAAAAAGTCAATGCCCTTTATGCTGTAAATGCCGTAGGTATACAGGGGCGCCAAAGAAGACCACCTCACCTAGCCAACTGCTCTGTAATACCTTGTGAGAGGCGATATCACGGTATAGTGAATGCTAAGGTAGCCGTAGCCGAAGGGCCATAACGTTCTCCCTGATACTGTGACGACAGCATGAGAGTCGTGATTCCTACATCTGCTGCAACCTTCTTCATTCATAGCGTTGGCAAAATAAAATTAGCCTCTCCCACAATTGTTACCTTGTTCTATCGTGGGCAGTATCGTCCGTGCCGATGACATCCATCGCTACAGCGGTCAAACTGCGATCCTCACTGCAATTCCCAGCATGCACGAATCGGTGGGCACGAAATAATAAAATACTAAAACAAAGTGTTAATGGTCTTTAAAATGAATAATCATCCATCCACCTCATAAGGCGTAACTTGGCTGTTATTAGCCGCCCGAAAAGAGCAATTTAGTGCCGGTGTGGAAGACAATCTGGAACATAGAATCTGGAACATAGAATCTGGAACATAGAAGAGGAAGACAATCGGTGGAACATAGAAGCAAATAATAAATAAATAATAATAATATCTCAATATTTAGTGACTCACTTATTGCACTTCAAACCCTGGAGACCTTCAACAGTTGTCACTCTATTGTTCCAGCAACCTTACGCTCGCTTGTACGATTGTCCTACAGGAACAAAAACGTTCGTTTGTGCTGCAGCGGCGCGAAGAGCTGCAGCGCCGCCTGACCCAGCAGAACTTTGTCCACTTTTATACAGACTCTAACCTAACAATTAAAAAAGCTACGCGGATGTATGAAACATGGAATGGTTTGATGTTCCAGTGAGAAATGAATTGTACACTGTCAAAGACGCACCAACACCCTGGGTCTATTCAATCAGCCGATATCGATGGGCTGAGATAATTCTACGCCGATTGAGAATTGCTCATAAACTAACGCGCGAACACCTAATGGAGGCGTCGTCGCCCCCATCCATACTGCATGGATTGCTCAGTCCCTCTTACAATAGCCCTTGTCTTAGCAGAGTGACCAACCTGGACAGAATGTCAACACACCCACTTACCCGTGGCTAATTCCTGGACCTCCCTAATACTGTTCGCTTGATGTTTCCAGAGTTCCCGCAAGGGAAATTCAGTGCGGAGACACTTTTCAGCTACCTTTGAGAAACCAACCTCATAGCCAAAATCTGATCTGTTGAGGTGATCATTCTTCATCTTGCCTACCGATAGACTCTTCCATCCCAGAGGACCACTGTTTCTTTAATCATTTTGATAAGAACACTTTTTTGACCTTCCCATAAATTGTGTCATGAGCATGTGAGTTGAAGCGATCCCGTAGACGGACAAAGACTTATTGATAACTTGATGGAACGCTGGCTGCTGGTTTGACGTTATGTTCCAAAAGGACACTAATCTAATCGCCCGAGGAGAACATGTGGTTTCCATAATTTTTAGCCGATATTCGCCCTGTGCCAGATGATTGCTTTCATTACAAGACATGGACGACTTACAAATAAACTCCTGACACCTTAGCCTTCTAACAATTTAACATGAACTCTAGAAGTGACTACACCAAGTTGAGAACTGAGCTTCCTTAACCCTACTAAAGGCATGTTTGAGCGTCAGGCTAGCCAGGCATGTAGTGCAATGTTGCACTACACATTGCGTCAGGGTCATAACTTTGTTGGTTTTATAAGTGCCGGCATTATTTCTTTCCTAATATGCATACAAACTCTATACCATCATGTTCAACATGAATTAAAATTTCAAGGACACGCATAAATAAAAATTCGAAACATTATAAGAAACAATTGACTGTTGAAATGCTTGCACTGCCTCTGGCAGCCCCGTCAGGAGAGAGCGGGTAGTGCTGCTCTCTTCCTGTGCTGCGAGAGGAACCTGACAAACAAAAACGGTTGTCTGAGTGACTGTTCACGGGTAACTGGAACAGTCTGAATGGTCATTCATTGTTCATTGAAACATTTTGCTAAATATCCTAGCGCTGTCCATCATGTTGTTCAGTGTAGCAGAATTGATTTCACTGATCATGAAGTTTAGCTTAAAATAATATATTTGTAGAAATTTTGGTCAAATCCATGATTATTGATAGCTGTAACTACGCTGGTGACATTACCAATAACAAAGTTATTGTTGATAGCGAGGTTTCTCAGGTGAATTTTTTCCGTGTAATATAAAAAAAAATAATGGTTTGCATTATTCTACCGAATGAGAGCTGCTGCAAAAATTTTGTTCAAGTCTCATCAAGAGTTAAAAAAAATGGGAGGATTTAGAGCAGAACTGCAATTGGTGTTGAATAATTCAAATAATTCACTAACTGCAGCAAACCTGTCATACTTCCATCGCTCAGTTCTGGCAGTTGGATCATCAAAGGAAATATATGAATCACCTTAGTATCTCACCTTTGCAGTCCGCCACAGCCCCAACAGCCACGCCAACAGAGCAAGCAGGCATGGGAGGCAGTACACCTCAGCGCGCCAGCAATCAAAATGAACAGCACAGTACAAGCACTGCAGCAGGACGCTGGTCGGAATGCGCTCATTAGGTCCAAAGAAGACAAAACAATGAAGACAGTCAGCAACTGCACCCAACTGTCAGCAACACAAACAAAGTCACAATATCACATCAAATTGAGTCTAGCAAAACTCATACAACACTGCCCCCAGTTCCTCCGCCAGGGCCCTCTTGAAGCCACGAAGTGAATCACACTGCGCCACATCAGCGGGCAGCCGGTTCCAAATCTGCACACAGCAAGAATAAAAGAATCTGCGTTTATAGTCCGTCCGACAGCGAGGAACCACCAGCTTGAAAGAATGCCCACGTGTGCCAACATCCGGAGCTCTCTCAAACAGAGCAGACGAACCTGAATCAACAGAACAATGAAAAATCTTCCAATACTTCACAAGATCAGAACGCAACAACCGCCCTCTCACAGTAAACAACTGCAGTGCTAAGAGCCACCTCCTCTGCACAAACTCCAACAGTCTCAGATCCCCCAAATATCCCACATTCCACACACATGAGCAGTAGTCCAAGATGGGTCTTATATGAGTAATAAACACAGAGACCATGAAAACAGAACTCCTATTGACAGTGGAGCGGAGCAGACTGGTTGCCAGAGTGGAAGCCTTTCTTACAACACTCCTCACATGGAGATGGAACCGCAGCCTTGAGTCAGCAAGCACTCATAAGTCCCTGAAGGAATCGACAAGCTCAAGTATCACACCATTCAAATAATAAGCATTTATATCATCAATCTGCTCCAATTCAAGACAGCCCCTGTAAAAACGTATAAAGACACACTTGTCAATGTTCAACAAGAGATTCCATGACAAAAACACAGACTGCACCAAATTTAGATCCCTCTGCAAGGAAGACACACCCAGGCGAACTGCTTGTACATCGCGGGGGAAACTCAAATAACGTTTGAAGTCTTCAGCAAAGGCCTTCCACTCACAAGCTACACCTGCAGCAACATGATTGACATATAGCAGGAACAAGAGCAGACCCAGCACAGAACACTGGGGCACACCACTTGTCACCTCCCGGAAGTCCCTGACAACTCCCCCCACAGAAACACACATTCGCCTCCCTATCAGAAAATTACGAATCCAATCTAACAGTCCATCCGGAATACCCACACATCTCAGTTTGTCCAACAAAACCGAATGACTAACCACATCGAACGTTTTAGAGAAATCCAGAAATTCCACATCAACAACCATTCCTTCATCTAACCGATCAGCAACCTCACCATAAGTAAGCAAAAGTTGGTCTTCAGTGCTCCTTCCCACCCTGAAACCAAATTGACCCTCAGACAAATTGCCAGAATCTTCCAGAAAAGACACCAACTGGGACACAATAACCCGCTCCAGCGCCTTACAGCAAACAGAAATAAGACTCACAGGTCGGTAATTGACAGGGTTACTTCTTGAACCAGACTTGAATATAGAAACTACACGAGATTCCTTCCAGGCCTCCGGTAGAACTCCCAGGTCCAATGATTATGCAAAAATTAGAGACAAGGGCAATGACAGCTGCCAAGAACAGGACTTCAAAACACCAGGGTGAATGCTATCAGGTCCCGGGACAGAAGATGAGTCTAAACCACCCAGAATCTGGGAAACTAACAGTCTAGTCACACAAATCCCATTAAATTTTCCAGGAAAAAAATGATGTATGGAAGGGCCGGCAGGATCAGCATCCACAAAAACAGACGAAAAAGAGTCTACAAACAGCTGACTCATGTCTCTCTGACAAGCTGACTCATGTCTCTCTGACAAGCTGACTCATGTCTCTGAATGGATTAATTAAAATCGCTTAGATGATATGCAAGCGCTAAAGGCAGGAAAGCCCATTTCATCAGAGAATAGCAACTGCAGGCTTAGATGATTCAACCCTTGTAGACCACGAAGGTACAACAGACCAGTGAATGCTCTCATCTCTGTCAATTCCACAATTTTCACATGGGGAAACAACGGGGTTTTCAGGTTGCAGCTGGACGGTAGCAATGGTGGCAGCAATCTTCATATTTGTTCCTTGAATAATTTTGTCCAACATCTCATCAAAGGAGAAGAAATTCCACGTTTCATAGGGCGTCACAGCATCATGGGCACCCACCTCCACCTGTGGCTTGGTCATGATGATATTCTCAGCAGCTTTTTTCTTATCTGTTGATCAAATTGTTTATTGTTTTTTCCTGGCTCATTCTTGAACTTTTTATCCATCACTGCAGTATGGTTTAGTTCGGTAGCTGGATCATCAACAGCATTGTAGTTTAGCTCATTGGGCGATGAATCAATGCTATGGAACTTTCCTGTTTCGTGTTAGAATTTTGTGCCAACTGCCCGGATTCACTACATCTTCTCTGGGTTCATCACTGATAAGCGATGTTATTGCATTGTTATTAGCCTCTAGATTTTCGTCATTCTATCCAAACATCACATCATTGTTATCTACTGGTAACAGATCATCATTGTCACGCATTTGGAACATAATCTTCCCATATTGATCATCAGATAACGGTTTTCTAGCCATAACGGCAACAGGACGCGAATTACAAAAGTGAGCGGAGTCAGTGCAGCACCCTGCAACCAAGAGAGCGCAGGCAGAGCAACACCTTACATGCCTACTGCTGAACGGTGACTGCCGGTCGATCCTTGTGTCACCTAAAGCGCTGCCTGCTCTCGTTTCGTGGCTATGCTGGGCTAAGAGAGAAGCCTCATGCAACAGCATTTATACGACATTTTACTATTTCCTTTGTTTATTCCACTTGTTATCATTGAATATTTTTTTTTCTTCTCAGAGTAGAAAATGGTCTCCTTTAAGCAATTTCATTTTTTTTAGTTTTAAGAATTTGTAGTGAGGTTTCTCACTACATGCCTTCGGTAGAATTAAATGGATTCCAATTCTCTCGGCTTTGTGCAGAGGCAGTATCGTAACCAATGAGTGACCAGTGAGTACGAAAACACCATCGCATACTGTTCTTTGCATCTAAGCTCCAAAGTTTTACAAGCTTCCAGGTTATAGAAACTTTGTTTGCTGTATCAAAATTAGAGCCGGTCACCGCTCTAAGCCAAATATTGCTCCGAGACCGGATATCGTCTTGTATCACCACTGGCCGAGACCGAGGTCTCCTGTACCGCATGCAAATCTCACAAGCGGCCGTCACCTCATCAACAGCCCTTAAAAGAGCCTCGTCTGCTCTATGAGCATCCTTCAGCAAGTTGCGCAATTTCTCAGCGGACAGGTGGGCAAACTGCCGGTGCAGTTTCAAAGCTACTCTCCGTGTGTTGGGATCATCAACAATTAATAATACATCCTTCACTGCTCTCAGTGTGAGCGGACGAACAATAGGCAACTTGTAGTGACCGAGAGATGTTGTTTCAAGTTGAACATTCTTACCAAAAACCACAGCACTGTCACTGTTCAGATTTATAATCATTCCGGCTCTTTTCATCGACGACTTGCTTACAAGCAAAGGAATATTACTCTTCACAACATCAGTACGTACCATAATGTTTTTCTCAGCCAAAACGCAAGGTATGGTGACACACTTTAGAGAAGTCATCCGTCGTCCGTCTCCAAACTTGAATACAGTAGCAGAAGCCTCAGTTTTCATCTTGCTTCTTTCTGAGGCACTAAGTGCATCTGTAACAATTTAGCCATTGCTCACCACAAACTGTCTTGGAACAGCCAGAATCAAGTAGAATATGTCCTATGGTTTCACTAAATAGAACCTCTACCTCATCATCAAAATTTGATTCTGTTGCCATTAGTGTAATTTGAACGTTCTCATCTTTATCGCGATACCCACTTTGAGCCGGAGATTTTCTGTAATAGCCTTGAGGGCAGAATCTAGCCCAATGCATTTTAGAGCCGCAAACATGGCAGGTGGTGACACGGCCACGGCTCCTACAGGATTACCGCCACGGCCGCCTCCACGACGGTTACCTGTAAAGCGCCGCCCATTCCCTCGACGACTGTCGTTGCTGTAGTAAGCTTCGCCTTCAAACACCGGTTCCATCTTGACTTCAGTTGCACCTGAAGACTCCCCGACACCAGTTACACGTTCACCAGACGACATATCAGACGAACCAGATTGTATCTTCCCATCTTCATAAGCGAATAATCTCTTAAATGTAGCACGCATTTTTTCAAATGTAATTTCCGTCGTTGTGGAAAGAGCCAGCTGGAACTGAACGGGGCTCAAATTACAACTTTTTAAAAGCCGGCAAGCTATGACAGCGTCAGGTAACACTACACCAGATTCCTTCAGTTTATAATGTCTTCTGCCATATTCACTCGGGTACTGATCAATACTAGTTTCAGTCTGCCGTTGATAATTTTCAAATGATGAATAGTTATTGAAACACCGCCAATTTTTATCCTGAAGGAACACTCTGTCAAGTTTCAGCAATAAAGTATCGAGTCCAGTGTCACTTATTAATTCTGCAACAGTTAATTCCGACGAAGCTTGCCTTGCTCTGCCAGTTAGTGACAGATGAACTGCAATAGCCATCTTCTCCTTCGGTAAATCTGTAAATGAAGTCCACAACTCGATGTCTTTCTTCCACTGTTCATAGTCAGCTTCATTTTCCTGAAAGAATGGAGGAGTTTTCATCAGCGAAGAGCTCGCCATCAACCACGCTCTGCTACCAATTGTTAATCTTGCCACAGCTGAGAACCTCATCCCGTCACTGCTGATCACCGACAGCTCCCTCCATCCGATGTCGGCTGCAAAACGGCGGCGAGCGGCCACAAGATGGCCGCCAACCAGCTCCAAAGCCGGCGACTCCACAACCAATCAGCAACCGCCACGCAACACCATCAGCCAGTCATGATCGGCAGCCAGCCAGCCAACAATTTGCCCATATAAACTACGAGAAAAACTGGGCTCCAAGACTGGTCGTCCAATTCTCGACATCACCGCCAGCGGGGACGATAGCTTTACCATTAAAGTAGACACAAAACTTCCAAGTGACACTATACTCTCCATAAACAGAATGGGCGAAAAACCTTGCAAAATCATACCACACCCAACTTTTTCCATGAGTTCAGGTCTGATTTACATCGAGGTTCTCCCGAGTGATGAAGTCGACGAATTCATCACCTGACTCGTCCAATACGAGGAATGTATAGTTGAAGCGAAAATCGCACCAAAAATCAAACCAAGAAGAAACACCACCACGGCCCTTCTGCTTGAATTAAATTGACCCCACCCCCCTAACTACATAGACATACCTTTCTTTGACGCCAAAACCAAGGTTACACCCTTCGAAAGACGTCCGATGCGATGCTATAAATGCCAGAAATACGGACACACGAACTTGAAGTGTAACGGTAAAAAAAGATGCTCACACTGCTCCCAGGACGACCACGATAAGCGAGACGATCCCTTGTCGTGCCCATCCAATGAACCTCACTGCTTTTACTGCTAAGTAAACGGCCACCCTACGGGACACGAAGACTGCCCCCAGTACAAGACTGAGAGAGAGATCCTGCAATACCAAACTGAGCACAAAGTCGGGCGACGAGAGGCTGCGGCCGCGATCCGCTCCCCCCAGGCTGACCCTCCCACCCAGGAGAGAAGATCAGCATCATTCCCTACCCACTTCCTCATAACGCTTGTAGATAGTGGTGCAAACAAAGTTGCCCCCTCAACGAACCCATTCGCCACGATGAACTCGCTCTCCAAACAACTGGGAGGCAGACCGATAAACATAAACCGACAGGGCAAGAAGTATCAGGCCCACATTGTTAATATTGAGCAAAGTAACGCTATACAAAGGATTAACAAAATAGACAAACACAAGGCAGCTGTTGAAGTACATCAATTCTTCATTGCTACGAGACAAATTATATTCACTTCCAACTACACTCCCAAAACTGACCTAAGGGCTTTTGCAGCAGGTTTAGCAATAGATTATGGAATCACCAACGTTTCCCTAGCAGAATGGATTAAACCACAAAACATCCACACCACCGCGTACCAAATCACTTTCCCAGGACGTGACACACCGGAATTTATAGAAATCCCGGGCTAACAGGGAAAAACAAAAACTCACCCAGTGGTGACATGGCCTGCAATGTGCAAAAAGTGCCTGGAATACGGCCACGTCATCAAATACTGCAAACCATACATACCCCAACGCTGTAAAAGGTGCGCCGGCGAGCATGACCGAAAGGACTGCACAGCCCACCAACCTTAATGCTACCACTGCTCATGCCTCCATGAGGCAGGTTACCGCGACTGCCCAAAGCAGATGGACCAAAAAGCAATGACAATCATACAAAATGACCGCAGAGTCACACGAAAACAAGCCATCCAAATCTTTTATGACTAGAACCCTAACTGCCGTAATTTAAATTACGCCAAAGCAGTTAAGTATACAACTAATCTGCCCCAACAGACAATATTTGTGTACAGTTAACACAAACTACTACCATGACCCCAAAATCCCTCTCCAGTAATAACAATACCACAACCAGCCCAGCAACCGCCCTCGTAATAGAGGCGGGCGCCCCAAGCAACGACTCCACCAGTGCCCAGGAAAGCACCGCGATGGATGCTGCCTTGGTCGACTACGAGGAGAGGTCCAAGAACCCGAAAAGCAAAAGGCCAAGAGACGATGACTTCCCCGACGACGACCGCGGGATACGCGACGCCCTCTCGCCACGAAGCAAAAAGATTAGTAGCAGTTACAAACCACAGCTCGCCTCGATCAAAGCGTTGAACGACTTCTGACCGTCTTAACTGCAACCGCACCCAGCGAAAACCAAAGTGAGGTATTCAACCCTCAGATAACATGCCCAACACCAGAACATCTCACAAGTGAGAACGACCATCGCTTGCGCGAGGATGCTTTGAAAATCTTCAATGAAAAACTGAAACCCCTAAACACTGGTCTACCATGCATCGCACTCGACTCAAATATAGCAACGACTACTACTCAGCCCATCATAATTAAAAAATAAAAACCTCCATAGAAGAGAAACGCCCTCGATAAAGAAGCAAACACAAAGATCGTACTCCCTCATCCTCTTCCTCCTACAAGAGCACTCACAGCCGAGAACGCAGTAAGTCTAGGAGATCATGTTCTACAGAAAGCGGATGCTCATGCGAACGCTCTCGATCTAGGACACCTGCGCCTCATAGACAAGAACGCCACGAAAGTTCCTACAAACCACGCGACCGCTCCAGACCACCAAAATCTGGGGGTGAAACAAATCCGAAATGAACAACAATACAATACTTCAGTGGAATTGCCAGGGACTTAGAAGCAAGAAAGATGAATTA
>SDVV010042672.1:0-10319 GCA_016164225.1 Gammarus roeselii
TGACAGCGACAACTCAAACACCAAACGTTTGTGCGGCGTGTCAAGCTCTGGCAGCGACAACTCAAACACCAAACGTTTGTGCGGCGTGTCGAGCTCTGACAGCGACAACTCAAACACCAAACGTTTGTGCGGCGTGTCAAGCTCTGGCAGCGACAACTCAAACACCAAACGTTTGTGCGGCGTGTCGAGCTCTGGCAGCGACAACTCAAACACCAAACGTTTGTGCGGCGTGTCGAGCTCTGACAGCGACAACTCAAACACCAAACGTTTGTGCGGCGTGTCGAGCTCTGACAGTTATGAGGGTTGGTGCCTGGAGCCCGGAAAATTGCTTCTTCATATAACGCGAACGGTTCACGTTAACTAGACCAGATGGGGGTGATTGAATACAGAGGGATTACATTTTTAGTTTATTTTTCAAAGCTTATGTTCGTATAAAGACATTGTTGTTCATAATGGCCAGAGACGTTCGTATTGAATCCAGGTCAGGCCTTTAACGCATAGGAAAGAACCTGTGAATTTACATTGAGACTTATAAACTGTTGCAAATTTATTCCTAGGCAATGCCGCAAACATGTAAAATTAGGCCAAAAATAAATTTACTTCCACTCAACCGAACATGTGTTGAGGACTTATGGAAAGCGCTGGATTATTCACATTGATGCAGCGGCAGTCTCATAGCATGGAGACGTTGGAGGGCAAGTCTCCTCGTGGGAGGCCTTGAGGAGGCCGAGTGGTCACTCAAATGCTTGGGCAGCCCAACTCAAAAAGCTGGCGGATCTCTGATGCCATCGCCTACATTACTCGTACTTCCTGCCAACTCCTCTTATAGTCATATTCCTACGCTATATGAATGTTTTGGTTTAGCCTAAACAATACCAAAAGAATGATTAGAACTGGTGTTGGCATTTGTATGATACTTATGCTGTTGGAGTTATTTTATTTGAAAGAGTGGAGTTGGTGAACCGTAAGCCTCTGGCATCCGTCAGGGCTGCCACGGGTGGCTGTGACAGGCTGGTCCTCTGAGGCGTGAGCGCTAGCAAGTGGGCAGTGGAAGCGCACGTGAACACTGCTCTCTGACTGCTTTCCGATGTGCCCTGTGGTATACTTCGACTGCTGTTAAATATTTTACATATGAAGACATATTATTAAATGAGTTGCTGTATGCGTTTACCTACCAAAAATTGATTGATTTATATGTTATTAATCCTATTTCGACAATTAGAGCCATGATTTATAACACGTCTCACTCTTCCCTGAGCAGCTTGTCTGCTGTCGATTTGGTCAGCATGTGCGACATGTGAGCACCAGCAGGTAGCTTTTGGCATAGCTCGGGACTTGACGAACCATGTATTTTTAAAACACACCGAAATTGTACAACTATACATTCGAGAGTTAAACTGATCTATCGTTTCATATCCTAGGGATGATGTGAGGGAAAGGACAGCGCACGACATTATATGGATAAGATCTTACACACCATCATTTGATGTTCATGAATATAATTACTTTGATGTAATGTTTAGTCAAGTGCATAAAGTGTTGTCAATACAATTGCATCAAGTATTGTCAATACAATTGCATCAAGTATTGTCAATACAATTGCATCAAGTGTTGTCACTACAATTGCATCAAGTGTTGTCGATACAATTGCATCATGTGTTGCCAATACAATTGCATCAAGTGTTGTCAATACAATTGCATCAAGTGTTGCCAATACAATTGCATCAAGTGTTGTCAATACAATTGCATCAAGTGTTGTCAATACAATTGCATCATGTGTTGCCAATACAATTGCATCAAGTGTTGTCAATACAAAAACATCCAGTGTTCTCAATACAATTGCATAAATTGTTGTCAAAACAAGTGCATAATGTGTTGTCAATACAATTGCATCAAGTGTTGGCAATACAATTGCATAAATTGTTGTCAATACAACTGCATCAAGTGCTGTCAATTCAATTGCATCAAGTGTTGTCAATACAATTGCATAAAGTGTTGACAATACAAGTGCATAAAGTGTTGTCAATACAAGTGAATCAAATGTTGTCAATACAAGTGCATAAAGTGCTGTCAATACAATTGTATAAAGTGTTACCAATACAGGTGCATAAAGTGTTGTCATCACAAGTACATAAAGTGTTGCCAATACAAGTGCATCAAGTGTTGTCAATACAATTGCATCAAGTGTTGCTAATACAATTGCATAAATTGTTGTCAATACAACTGCATCAAGTGTTGTCCATACAAGTACATCAAGCGTTGTCAATACAATTGCATCAATTGTTGTCAATACAATTGCATAAAAGGTTGTCAAAACAATTGCTTGAAGTGTTGTTAATACAATTGCATCAAGTGTTGTCAATACAATTGCATCAAGTGTTGTCAATAAAATTGCGTAAAGTGTTGTCAATACAAGTGCATAATGGCCTGTCAATACAATTGCATCAAATGTTGGCAATACAATTGCATAAATTGTTGTCAATACAACTGCATCAAGTGCTGTCAATTCAATTGCATCAAGTGTTGTCAATACAATTGCATAAAGTGTTGTCAATACAAGTGCATAAAGTGTTGTCAATACAAGTGCATAAAATGTTGTCAATACAAGTGCATAAAGTGTGGTCAATACAATTGCATAAAGTGTTACCAATACAGGTGCATAAAGTGTTGTCATCACAACTGCATAAAGTGTTGTCAATACAAGTGCATCAAGTGTTGTCAATACAATTGCATCAAGTGTTGTCAATACAATTGCATCAAGTGTTGCCAATACAATTGCATGAAGTGTTGCCAATACAATTGCATAAATTGTTGTCAATACAACTGCATCAAGTGTTGTCCATACAATTGCATCACTTGTTGTCAATACAATTGCATAAAGTGTTGTCAATACAATTGCATCAAGTGTTGTCAATACAATTGCATCAAGTGTTGTCAGTTACAATTGCATCAAGTGTTGTCAATGTAATTGCGGAAAATGTTGTCAATACAAGTGCATAATGTGTTGTCAATACAACTGCATCAAGTGCTGTCAATTCAATTGCATCAAGTGTTGTCAATACAATTGCATAAGGTGTTGCCAATACAAGTGCATAAAGTGTTGTCAAAACAAGTGCATCAAATGTTGTCAATACAAGTGCATAAAGTGTTGCCAATACATGCAATGCCCAAATGGATTCAAGGTGAAAGGCCGCCGTGGCCGAGTGGTTAGCGTATCGGACTTCAATGCCTGCCTTTGGTGCTGCATGTCGCGAGTGCAATCCCGGCATGGACATGGTGGTCTTGTGGCGTGGAGATTGGGCACCTCTCCCTCTTTGTCAGCCTAACTTAGTCACCATCCTTTTAAGGGGGAAACAGCTGTATGTCTATACATACATCAGTACATACATCGTGACTTGGAACAAGACTTTTTTGTATATTCATTAGGTCGTTTTGTCTGAGCCCGACTATAACAACTTTCTCAGAGTTTATTTCAATTTCTTCCTTTCTTATTGTCTATTGTATTGATTACCGAAAACAGCACGAAAATTCTGCGATTTAATTCTAGTTGTTTGGCTAAAACAAAATTTTCTCTTTAATTTACATGCGACATTCTTATTTCAAACTCCTTTCTCTTAGATTCATAGTAACACATACATAAGAAGGAATCCGAAAATTGTATTTATTTAGCGATGACTGTAACAAACATGTAGATTGCAATGGCCATCTATGTCTTTCTATGTTGCAAACAAAAGGATATTTCATAAATAGAGGACATGCATTAGAGTTCATTTTTATTAGCATCCGATGATTGTGTCCTACCCTCCACTGCCGATCTGATCATCTCCCCTCAGCCGCTCAATTGAGGGCGCACCGGACTATTTGCTGGCACTCCTGCTCGAACCGAGGGTGCCGGAAGCCTCTCACCAACACCGTCGGCAACCGTCTCAATCCCCTAAGGGTTTATTAACCCCTCCCTACCAGCCCGACTCTATACAACCATCTGCCCCCCTGACCCCAGCCCCTCAGATGGTCTGTGGTCACAGGACCTGTCGTCGACATTTGGATGCAAGTTGAGATTCAAATAGAGAAAGAGGGGTTCCGTTCCCATCTCTCCTCACGCCCCCTCCCCCCCTCCGCCTCAAGCCCTGATCCTACTCAATTGGGCGGCGACTCAATACGTATGTGGTGAACGCATCCTCTCTCCCCCCACCCCCCATCAAGCTTTACTCGGAAGGGCCCCTCCCTCCTCTTATCTGGGAGTAGCGGTGGCCCCTAAAACCAAATTGTGTCATTCGGATTGAGGGTTGCGACGCGTGGTCAGAAATTTCCAAACACGCTTTCGATTGGCAAGGGAGAGCGAGGCCAACCACCGATTCGTTTGATTGGCCGATAGGAGGAGAACCCGCTTGTTGCAGCGCCTGCTGAATTGGACAGGATTTCATCAGTGCCCCGGTGTCTGAAGCACTCCACTTAGGGTCAGTGGCCGCTGATGGTGTAGATCCTTTTCACTAGCGTGATTGGATTGCTTTATTCATAGGCGTGGTCGGGAGCAGCACTTGTTTAAGCCATACACGAGTGTTCTCCGCTGCCCCTCAGCTCAAAGTCATTTCAAGTTGACCACTCCCGCAAGACAATCTCGGCCAGTTTTCATCGTCCTGAATGGGAAGCGGCTCAGCGATACAGGGTGTGCTGTACCTTCAATCCTCGTCTGGGGACCCTTTATTGTCTGATGATGTTTGGGCTATCAATGCTGTCCAATTATTGTGAAATAAAATTATTTTTATTTCACTTCTGGAGAGAAAGATGAAAAGCAATTTAATTTTGATCTAGAGATTAATGCTTCTTCATTGATAAGGATGTGTTTTCATTAATCGGGATGAGTGTTTGATACTGTGACTGCAGCTAAGGATAACTGGAATAATGCTCGAACAAAAATTGCTCTAATAAAACTACCCATCTTCGTGTGAAAAACATTGCAGACATTCTTTTTATTGTTTAGAAGTTGAAATCGCCTCCATCTTTGTTACGGATAGCATAACACAAGCTTCAGAGTAAGAGACGCTAATGTCCATCTGATCCACGAACATCATTATTATGGTTTTTACATATAGAGCCTTTCATTGTTCTATGAATATATCTTATGTCGAGACTAGCACAAGCTGCAAAAAATGAAAGAATACTAGCTGAAGTCAAGACCAACTAAAGTCAAGACAAACTAAAGCCAAGACAAACTAAAGCCAAGACAAACTAAAGCCAAGACAAACTAAAGCCAAGACAAACAAAATCCGAAACAAACTAAAGACAAGACAAACTAAAGCCAAGACAAACTGGAGCCAAGACAAACTATTGCCAAGATAAACTAAAGCCAAGACAAACTAAAGCCAAGACAAACTAAAGCCAAGACAAACTAAAGCCAAGACTAACTAAAGACAAGACCAACCAAAGACAAGACAAACTATAGTCAAGACAAACTAAAGCCATGGCAAACAAAGTCAAGGTAAGCTAAAGCTATGACAGACTGAAGCCAAGGCAAACTGAATTGAGTCAAGACAAATTAAAGCTATGACAAACTTAAGCTATGACAGGCTAAATCCAAGGCAAACTAAATCCAATACAAACTAAATTCAAGACAAACTAAATCCAAGATAAACTAAATCCGAGAAAAACTAAAGCCAATGTAAACTAAGCCAAGGAACACTAGTGCGTCACAACTCATAGTTTATCTCAATGACTTCAGATTAATCTTGTTAACAATTTCAGATTCCAATCCAAATCTTCTTTGCTCAGTTTTTGTGGCCATCGTTCTTTGAATTGCAGTTGTGGGCCATAGACAGATGATTACATTCCATCGTCTTGTTTCTTTGCTTGAGATAACCTTCTCATATCAGTTCACGTTTGAGTGCGCTTTTCATTAATCGACTGTTGTAATTGTAATAAGTGCGGAGGACTTAAAACGTGAACACTTTTAAAATATCTTTATTGACAGGATATACACAGGACAGGTTGAGGCTGGAGAAGTGTAAGACTAAGACTGCGTCGAATGATTCAAACACTACATTATAAAGCACCTTATTGTTCACAGTTACGTACACATTAAGAATCACACATGTGTACATATTGGTCTGCCTATTATCCCAAACTTGGACCAGCGTGGCTGACAAGACATGCATTACCACTGAACACTAAACGGAGGTACCCGTTGCTTCTCTGTCATAACCTCTTTATCACGCCTGACAACACATCCCAACCGATGAACCTAGGCTAGTTTTATTGCAACCACATGTGACTAATTCACGTCGTAGTTCATTACTTCTAATTTAGGTGAATATAGAGCGCACAGTGATAATCTGTTGCTACATATAACGTAATACTCTCTCTCATTTGAAGTAGAATTTGCCGCGAGACCCGATTACGAATAATAGAGCATTTATTACAAATATAAGCATTTCTATTTTTTACATTTTTACCACGGTATTTGTATTGGGGTCAGTAACGGTAACGGTATTGGGGCCAGTAACGTATCGGCCGACAGGACGTCCTTAGCTGGCCAATTTTCTATAGTGATTGCTCGTGGCTTGTTTTGGTGGTTGCACTTCGGTATGAACAAGCATACTGAGTCTTGTTTGTTCAACGCATTCACCAGGTACATTCACGACCCATTGCCACCTGCATTCGCTCATTCATTCCTCCTCGCATTGCCGACTCTTGCAGCAGATATCTATCAGACATTCCTCAAAGGACTTCTTTCCTTTATGCTCGTCGTCACGTGTTTGTTTTTTTCTTTCGATGAGTTAACCTCATGTTTGGTTCTGCTTTAGGGAACCTCTTTTTTTTAAATTTATATTAATGATATAGTCAACGCATCGTTCTTTTTCAAACATACATTGTTTGCTAATGATGGTACCTTATCTGTTTACATTCCTTCAAACATCACAGATTAACTGCCTTAAATAATAAATCGTTATTAATGACCAAAAAAGGACTACATATTATTATATTTTCGGCGTAAAATCAATGCAATACTCATTAAAGAATGAACAGGATAGAATTTACGAGATGGACAACACTAAATTCATTGGGCTGACAGAAAATGTAACATGAAAATTAAATCCCCTCAACAACATATCATCTATATGTCAAGATATGTAGGCATCCTTAATAAATGATTAAAGTCCCTCCCACAATCTGTCCTTAAACCCTTTAATTAGAGTTGTTCGGCTATTTACAATTTTTGGAATCAAACCTTTTAATGGAACCGATAAAAGTAAAATATATAAGCTGTTTTACTAAAAAATATAACCTTTTACAGCTATAAATATCTTGCCATCCAATTGTCATTTTAATCATAATTTTAAAACCATTAATATCCTGTAACTGGAAGATCAATATTACTCTGAAATTTCCATTCAAAATATTTTATAAAACTATGATCAAGAGCTATTAACATCAGTTCGGTTATTTTTTGGATGTGCCCAATCATTACACAATAAATGCTAATACTCTTGTAATAGCCCGTCGTAATCAATCCAACCGAATTAATACTCACTTTAGCTGAGATAGAATTTTAAACTCCCCTCAGCTCACCGTGTAAATGTCTCCCTCTCTTTGTATGTAATGAATCAAAGAATTATACCTATCATCTTACCACCCCAATAATGTTATATTGTAGCTTTATAGTTATCACACAGTCCCTCAACCATGTCCAATTTTGTAACTTTGTTTGAAGCAGAAAAATTTCCAATGCTACAGCATTTGCGTGATATTGATATTTAGTTTTTAATTGATGTCAGGTATCGAATGGTCCGGTGTTATTTCAATTGGTGTCTAGGCTTATTCAATTAAGATATCTTTCATGGAAGATTTTTTAGGTTTAGTTAAAATCTGTGTGCCAGTACTCATGAATTCGGTTGCCCCAGAAGTTCTTGATAGTAATGATCATTTTAACAACAATAATAACAACTTCATTAACAACTAACTTGGTCACATCATTACAATTGAGACACTACCTTAGTCCAGGGTTACAATGATGTATAGACTCACACACCAGTGTGAACAGTTACACAAACACTGCACACACTAGAAAGAAAAAGGCATACAACTTTAATCTACTTATATGTGCATTAATCCTTTCCATCGCCTTAACAATGACGAGGAGCGAGCGCATTAATCCTCTCCATCGCCTTAACAATGACGAGGAGCGAGCGCATTAATCCTCTCCATCGCCTTAACAATGACGAGGAGCGAGCGCATTAATCCTCTCCATCGCCTCAACAATGACGAGGAGCGAGCGCATTAATCCTCTCCATCGCCTTAACAGTGACGAAGAGCGAGCGCATTAATCCTCTCCATCGCCTTAACAATGACGAGGAGCGAGCGCATTAATCCTCTCCATCGCCTTGACAATGACGAGGAGCGAGCGCATTAATCCTCTCCATCACATTGACAATGACGAGGAGCGAGTGCATTAATCCTCTCCATTGCCTTAACAATGACGAGGAGCGAGCGCATTAATCCTCTCCATCGCCTTAACAATGACGAGGAGCGAGCGCATAAATCCTCTCCATCGCCTTAACAATGACGAGGAGCGAGCGCATTAATCGTCTCCATCGCCTTAACAATGACAAGGAGCGAGCGCATTAATCCTCTCCATCGCCTTAACAATGACGAGGAGCGAGCGCATTAATCATCTCCGTCGCCTTAACAATGACGAGGAGCGAGCGCATTAATCCTCTCCATCACCTTAACAATGACGAGGAGCGAGCGCGCGTTAATCCTCTCCATCGCCTTAACAATGACGAGGAGGAGAGCATCAACAGAACAGGTTGCAATGAGGATTTCATTTTTGGAACTCATGACTCCAATCATAGGGCTATGCCGCTTTACGGAACAGTAAGTACCTTAATGTGATCAGTCAGTTAGTTGACGTGATCACTCAGAACCTTGATGTGATCACTCAGAACCTTGATGTGATCACTCAGTACCTTGCTGTGATCAGTCAGGACCTTGATGTGATCACTCAGTACCTTGCTGTGATCAGTCAGTACCTTGATGTGATCAGTCAGGACCTTGCTGTGATCAGTCAGGACCTTGATGTGATCACTCAGTACCTTGATGTGATCAGTCAGGACCTTGATGTGATCAGTCAGGACCTTGATGTGATCAGTCAGGACCTTGATGTGATCACTCAGTACCTTGATGTGATCAGTCAGTACCTTGATGTGATCACTCAGTACCTTGCTGTGATCAGTCAGGACCTTGATGTGATCACTCAGTACCTTGCTGTGATCAGTCAGGACCTTGATGTGATCACTCAGTACCTTGCTGTGATCAGTCAGTACCTTGATGTGATCACTCAGGACCTTGATGTGATCAGTCAGTACCTTGATGTGATCAGTCAGTGCCTTGATGTGATCAGTCAGTACCTTGATGTGATCAGTCAGTACCTTGATGTGATCACTCAGAACCTTGATGTGATCACTCAGGACCTTGATGTGATCAGTCAGGACCTTGATGTGATCACTCAGGACCTTGATGTGATCAGTCAGTTAGTTGACGTGATCACTCAGGACCTTGATGTGATCAGTCAGTGCCTTGATGTGATCAGTCAGTACCTTGACGTGATCACTCAGTACCTTGCTGTGATCAGTCAGTACCTTGACGTGATCAGTCAGTGCCTTGATGTGATCAGTCAGTACCTTGACGTGATCACTCAGTACCTTGCTGTGATCAGTCAGTACCTTGCTGTGATCACTCAGTACCTTGACGTGATCACTCAGTACCTTGATGTGATCAGTCAGTACCTTGATGTGCTCAGTCAGTACCTTGATGTGATCAGTCAGTACCTTGCTGTGATCAGTCAGTACCTTGATGTGATCACTCAGTACCTTGCTGTGATCAGTCAGTACCTTGACGTGATCACTCAGTACCTTGATGTGATCACTCAGTACCTTGCTGTGATCAGTCAGTACCTTGATGTGATCACTCAGTACCTTGCTGTGATCACTCAGTACCTTGCTGTGATCACTCAGTACCTTGCTGTGATCAGTCAGTACCTTGATGTGATCAGTCAGTACCTTGCTGTGATCAGTCAGTACCTTGCTGTGATCAGTCAGGACCTTGACGTGATCACTCAGAACCTTGATGTGATCACTCAGTACCTTGCTGTGATCAGTCAGTACCTTGCTGTGATCAGTCAGTACCTTGATGTGATCAGTCAGGACCTTGACGTGATCACTCAGAACCTTGCTGTGATCACTCAGGACCTTGATGTGATCAGTCAGTACCTTGATGTGATCAGTCAGTACCTTGATGTGATCAGTCAGGACCTTGACGTGATC